>CAHIKZ030005106.1:4030000-4120000 GCA_903632075.3 Acanthosepion pharaonis
TCATCTTGATAAATTCAAAGAGAAAATTGGTGGGAGGGGAGAAGCATACCGAGGGATTCACTCAGGATATACTGCACTTTAACGTTGCTACCAAGGATCGTATAGCGAAAACATTATGGGAGCCTATATGTTGCAACTGAATTATCAAAGACAAAGTAGAAAACCGGATTATAGTTGCCTTTCGGACAGTAGGAACACCGCGGTACACTATCACAGACGAGTGCAGTGTGGGAAGGAAAACGTCAAATACTAGCTACTGTTGGACCCTTGGAAAGTACTGTTTCCTCCACTGCATTTAAAATTGGACCTCATGATACAATTTGTCACATCTCTAGGTAAGGAGTTTGCAGACAAATACCTTCAAGATTGTGGCAAGTGTCAAATTGTTACAGCTGACAATCAAAACTCCTTGGAACACCAAAACTGAATTTAAGGCAAATATTATGTCAGCATTCACCAACTTAAACAAGGAGAACGCCCAGAAGAGTAGCAGGAGATTCCAAAGTCGTCTGGAGGTCTTGGTTTAAACTTAATGGCGAATTTATTGTATAAATTTACTCTTTAGTATTTCAAAATGAGATGTCAGTGTTATTTTCAGTTTTGCATAATTTAGGCGACAATTTATCCATCGCACCCCGTATATCTGTTAAAATGTGATCAGTATTCACATTTTTACCTAGGAATTAGCGAAGGAGATGGCATACAACACCCCCAAATGAAGGAGAAGGTAAGAAAGGAGTACTACAGGCATGTACGTCTGGTACTAAATACTGAGCTAAACTAAAAAAAAAACAGAATATCAGCCATAAACACCTTGGCTGTTCCTGTGGTGCAATACAGCTTTAATGTCTTTAACTGGACCATAGCTGAAATTAAGCGAATGGGCGCCAAAACGAGAAAGCTTCTCACTGGCTACCGCATGCATCATCCCAAAGCTGATGGTGATCGTCTGTATGTGCCCAGATCCGAAGGAGGAAGAGGATTAGTTCAACTAGAACTGTCCTACAAAACTACAACAATTGGCCTCCAAAGATACTTGGAAATTACAGAAGACTGGATGATGGTATGTGTCAAAGAACAGGAAAGTGGTAAGCGGAAATTGTCGCCTAAATTACGCAGTGTTTTCATTCGTCATTTAGACGACAATTTATCCATCGCACCGTGTATATCTATTAGAATGTGATCAGTGTTATTTTCATTCTTGTGGCATTTAGACGACAATTTATCCATCGCACCCTGTATATCTGTTAAAATGATATGCCAGTGTTATTTTCATTCTTGCCTCATTTTGACGACGATTTATCCATCGCACCCTACATATCCGACAAAATGAGATGTCAGTGTTATTTTCATTCTCAATGCTATTTTCATTCTTGCGTCATTTGGATAACAATTTATCCATCGCACCCTGGATATCTGTTAAGATGTGATCTCAGTGCTATTTTCATTCTTGCGTCATTTGGACGACAATTTATCCATCGCACCCTGTATATCTGTTGGTGAGATCTCAGTGCTATTTTCATTGTTGACTCATATGGACGACCATTTATCCTTCGGACCCTGTATATCTGTTAAGATGTGATCTCGGTGCTATTTCCATTCTTGCGTCATTTGGACGACAATTTATCCGTCGCACCCTGTATATCTCTTAAAATGAGAGGTCAGTGTTATTTTCATTGTTGCCTCATTTGGACGACAATTTATCCATCGCACCCTTTAAATATACCTATCAGTTATGTATTTATTTTCTGTTGAATATCCATATCCAGTAAAGGTGTTTGTATTTTCTGTTTAATTTCGCTGAAGTTCATACAGACGTATGTAAATCTGCGCGCCTTTTCTTTTTTTTCTTTTTTCACATCCATGCAATACGTTCCATTCGTCTCGTGTCTGTGTGTTTGCTTTCCAGTCTAATTTCAGCGAATCGGATCGATGAAGCAAGCCCGAATTACGCAAGCAGACAGTACGGCGAAGAACGCAGTGGCGAGGTGTATGACTGTGGATGAAGAAGACAGACGCAAAAAATGAATGGAGAGAGGAAAAAAAAGGAAGGAATTATGTAGGCTCACCTGGAGAGGTTCTAGCGGTCATTTGAATATCTCATTAACGGGCAACAGGTTCTCGCTGCAAGAGGCCGATAGCAGAAGTATATATTTCCCGTAAATGAAACAAGGCGAATTTTCTGAGGTGGCGGACGAGGAAAAATGCCTAAGCAGAGGAAATATGTTACTTGTTTTTTGGGTTTTTTTTTTTACTTTTTATTATCAGAGGGTGTACGGTTGGGATATTTATATGCATGTGAATGAGAAAAAAATGAACAAAGAGAAAAAAGACAATTGCATAAAGGTAGGAAGGAATTAAAAAAATATATACAGAAAAATTAGAAATGAGTGAAAAGAAATGAAGAAGAAAAGCAGATGGAAAAGATAAGACTCCAACATTAAAAAAGAAGGAAAAATAATAATAATAATAATTATAATAATAATAATAATAATAATATCAAGCACATATACTAAAATATTGTGTCAGCCCAAAATGCAGATTCTGTGATAAATATCCAGAAACGATTGATCATCTTGTATCAAGTTGTACGGTGTTGGCACCCACTGAATATAAAACCCGGCATGACAGAGTGGGCCAATATCTGCACTGGAAAATCTGCAACTTCTACGGGAAGGAAACTGAAAGAAACTGGTATGAACACCACCCAGACCCGGTTACGGAGATAGGACCTGTTACAATTCTATGGGACTACACAATACACACTGACAGAACAATCAAGGCCAGCCGGCCAGATATTGTTATTAAAGACCACAAACAAAAACGGTGCCTCCTTATTGATATGGCAGTCCCTGCCGACTGTAATGTATCTTTGAAGATATTCAAAAAGTTGTCAAAGTACAAGGACCTTGAAAAAGAAATCTCGAAAATGTGGCATATGGGAACATCAACAATCCCTGTTGTAGTTGGAGCCCTAGGAATGGTTGGAAAAGATTCCAGTAGACTAATTGAAGGGATTCCGGGAAGTCCATGCCTCAAAGAGATACAAAAAATTGTTCTCACAAGTACAGCCCACACTTTACGAAGGGCTTTATCTATGTAATTTTTTTTTTTTTTGTCAGTGAAAAGTGTCATGATGCCATTTCTAACCTTAGGTCCCTCAAGGGACCCGGAAAAGAAAATGTAAACGCCAGAAATCAAAAAATAATAATAATAATAATAATAATAATAATAATAATAATAATAATAATAATGGAGTTTCAAATTGGTGAAGAAATACAAGTAAAGCACAATACACCGTCTTCAGTTGGAAAACCCTTAAAAAAGAAAGCTAAGGCAAATGCGACTGACCAGATACTGAAACGATGGCAAGATAAACTGCTTCACGATTAATATTCTGCTCGTACCAAACAGACTGATATAGACAAACCCCTTACCTATCAATGGCCATGTAGTATAGGGTTAAAAGCTGAGAACGGAGGTTTTATTTTTGCTTCAGAGAACCAATGTTTGTTAACTAGAAATTATCAAGCAGACATTCTAAAAAATTGTGTTAGCCCAAAATGCAGATTCTGTGATAAATATGCAGAAACAATTGCATCAGGTTGCGTCATATTGGCTCCCACTGAATATAAAACTAGGCATGACAGAGTGGGCCAATATATGCATAGGAAACTCTGCAAATATTACGGAAAAAACTGCAAGAAATTGGTATGAACATCACCAAATCCCAGGTATAGATACAGGATCTATAAAAATTTCACGGGACATTACGATACTCACAGACAGAAAAATCAAAGGTAATCGCCCAAACATCGTGATCACAGACTGCAAAGACAAAATGTGGTTTCTTATTGATATGGCAGTCGCTGCAGACTGCAATGTATCTTTGAAGATATTCAAAAAACTATCAAAATACAAGGACCTTGAAATCGGATTCTTAAAAATGTTGCACATATGGACATCAGAAATTCCAGTTGTAGTTGGAGCCCTTGGTTTGATTGGAAAGGATTCCAAATAAACTCAGTGAAGGAATTCTTATTAGCCTTAAAGAAATATAAAAAAAATTGTCCTCACAAGTACAGCTCAGAGCTTACAAAGGGTTTTATCAATGTAAACTGTGTGTGATTTTTTTTCAAAACTGCTACTTGGAAAATGTCGTGATTCCATTTCTTATCTTATATCTCTGGTGAGGACCCGGAAAGGACATATAATAATGATAATACAAGACAAAAGTCTTCCAATTAATGCCTACAAGGCTAAACTCAACAAAGTTGACTCAAATCCCGCGTCTCTCTGATGCAATAAACTTGATGAAATTGGTGACTAAATATTATCAGCTAGAAAGAATATATTATTAAATATAACAGGCTAGTACAATACATCCATTGGTATGTCTGTTCGAACAATAATATTGAAGATCCAGACACATGATACAAACACTACTCGAGTGATGTCACAAACGGTAATGGAGTGACTCTACTGAGAAATTTCTCAATCATCACAAACAGAAAAATCGATGCAAATTGAATAGACACAGTTATAAAAGTTTTAAAATAAACAACCTTCCAATTATCAGGATTCCAATTTTTCTAAAAAAAAAAATAATAATAATAATAATAATAATAATAATAATAATAATAATAATAATAATATGAAGAAGAAGAAGGAGAAGAAGAATCGTACCAAAAAAGTTCTGGACACATCAGCATCTCAGAGCTGCAAAAGATTCCATTGTGTCGAACTGTACATATCATCCTAAAAAACCTCCTCATCTAAACGAAACGTCCAAAATTACAGCAGCAATGTCTCTGATAGGGAAATTGGATGTTTTGAGGAGCGTGGAAACACCTCTTAATTACTGGTGGTCCCAGGTTCACACTGTTAGGGTCCTAGCTATGAGAAAATAGCAAAACATCAAACAAAAACAAAACACTATAAAAATGTAAAATACCAGTAATATATATATATATATATATATATATATATATATATATATATACCTAGTGAGCCAGACAAACCTACCTAGGTTTCACCTAAACGGATCGCCAGGGAAAGTTTGGCTTGTTAGTTAGTTACTCGTATCGGGGTTTTTTCTTTGGGCTTCAGACCTGCATCTGTGCGATTTTTTTGTCGGCAGAAGTTCATGTTTGTAGCTCTTTCTTTTTTTAAAACCTTTTTTTTCCCTCGAGATTGATTTGATTAGCAAATCAAAAATTCGAGGGTTTTTCGAAAGGAGTCTAGTTATCTCTCTCTCTCTCTCTCTCTCTCTCTATATATATATATATATATATATATATATATATATATATATATATATATATATATATATATATAAATTTGCCAACAATACCTATTTATAGTAACATGACCAATACATTTTAAAAACAAAGTGACCAGAAATACGTTGTATACTAGAATTACCAAGAACACATTTTATAACAAAATGACCAACAATATATTTTTTATCTGTAATTGACGACATACAATTGCGTTCAAAATATATTTAGTTGAAACCATGAAATTATGTTCAAAATATTTAGGTTTCGGCATTAATTAATCCATAAATGTGTTGATATGCCGCTACGTAAGACCAATCAAAACAACGAACTAATCAAATGCACATAGGTAACTCTCCTACAGCGTCCTAATTACTCATATAGGCCACTCCAGCTCTCTTTTTACTCACAGACCCCAAAAGGGACTTGGTAATGAAGCACTTAACATTACTTGCTGGCAAGATAATACCACATAATAATAATAATAATAATAATAATAATAATAATAATAACGAGAAAGACCCATGAATAAATAATAATAATAATAATAACGAGAAAGTATAATAATAATAATAATAATATCCGACATGACAGAGTGGGCCAATATCTGCATTGGAAAATCTGCAACTTCTACGGGAAGAAAACTGAAAGAAAATGGTATGAACACCACCCAGATCCGGTTACGGAGATAGGACCTGTTAGAATTCTATGGGACTACACAATACACACTGAGAGAACAATCAAGGCCAACCGCCCAGATATTGTTATTAAAGACCACAAACAAAAACGATGCCTCCTTATTGATATGGCAGTCACTGCTGACTGCAATGTATCTTTGAAGATATTCAAAAAGTTGTCAAAATACAAGGACCTTGAAATAGAAATCTCGAAAATGTGGCATATGGGAACATCAACAATCCCTGTTGTAGTTGGAGCCCTAGGACTGGTTGGAAAAGATTGCAGTAGACTAATTGAAGGGATTCCTGGAAGTCCATGCTTCAAGGAGATACAAAAAATTGTTCTGACAAGTACAGCCCACACTTTACGAAGGGCTTTATCTATGTAATTTTTTTTCTTTTTTTTGTCAGTGGAAAGTGTCATGACGCCATTTCTAACCTTAGGTCCCTGGGCGGGACCCGGAAAGAAATGTCTAAACGCCAGAAATCAAAGAAAATATTAATAATAATAATAATATTAAAGAGAAAGACCCATGAATAAATAATAATAATAATAATAATAATAATAATTCAGTATAATAACGATAATGACAATATAGAGCGACGTCTTGTTGTCACTTGATCTTAAATGAAAACTACCAGACGCTGCTTATGTAAAAGAGCAGAAGGATAATGGTTTGAATGCTGGAATATTGATAATTCTTGCTGTCACTTGATCTCCAGTAAAATCCAATAAATATTAGTAGTGTGAAACTAAAATAAATCTCTATATGAAAATTCAACACAGCATCCGAAAATGTTCTTATGCCAAAAAACGAAAGGAAGTGACTCGTTAAATAGACTAACCGGCTTTTAAATTTATTTTACCTGTCTCGGTAGGATAGAAGTTGGGGAGAGTCATGATTTGCACAATTTAGAAATTTATGCTGCTATGTGAAGCAACATTTATGCAATTTGTCAGAATTCTACAAAGTCACATTTTCACATTTGCCAACTGTTCCTCGGTATACCGCCTGACTATTTTGCCGGTAAATATTTTCATTATGATGACGGCAGATAATGGTAAATATAAAAACACAGATTTAAAGCATAAGTTTTTACCATCAATTATTAAGACGATTTAAAATCATTTCCTTCGCCAGTTGTTAACGAGCAAGTTAAAATCAATTAATCATCATCAATTATTAGATAAAATATAGAAGTCTTTGAATATTTTAAGTATTTCAGGCATAAGAATCTCTGTAAATCCAAATCCTGCCCTTTGGCGAGGTTCTTTTGCCAATACACTTCAGGTAACCCTCAGAAGTCAACAGTTTCTAACCAGAGAATCCATGATATTCAAGTCCTTCCTACACAATTCACACAATCACTGTGCTGATGATCTCAGGGCTCCATAAACATGATGGTGAAAATAAATAAACTTGTGTTAAATCTGCGCGTGATTATTTTTAATGTTAGCTGTTTTCATAATAAAAATATTTACCGGCAAAATAGCCTGGCAATCTATTTTACCGAGACCTGTAAAATAAACTTAAAGGCATGTTTGTCTATGCGAAAAAAAATCAAACAGTATTTATACAATTTGAAAGCTGCTCTGTTTATGCCAAACAACACCTTAGAAAATGAAAATGCGTAGTTTTAGGGCATCTAAAACTTTTAACATAAGTTGGGGAGAGACATGATTTGTACTATTTAGGAATTTATCCAGCTATGTGAAGCAACAATTATACAATTTGTCAGCATTCTACAAACTGACATTTTCACATTTGCCAACTGTCCCTCATTATGCAAAAAAAAAAAAATGAAATGAACAATTTGAATGCGCCATTTTGTTGTTTTTCAAACATTTAATATAGGAACTTGCGGAGAGGTATGTGCGCCCAAGTCCTAAAATATGTTGGCATAGAATATTAAAAAAAAAATCTTTATTTATAGATTTAGATGGGTGGGTGGTGTAATGGATAGCGACTCTAAATATTGAAATCGGAATTTCAATTTCGAATTCCAATCGAGTTCTTAACATTCACTTATACCAAAATAATATTGGGAAAGGCATAAACCCATCTCTTCTCCCCCCCCCCAACTATGGGTTACATATCAGGACAGTCAGGGTCCTATAACCTTAGTTGGCAGCCATTCTAGAGATGGGGCCTTGATAAAAATATCTATCCACTAGCAGCGTGAAGCAGTCGTGGGATGTCTCAGTGGATAAAAACGAACAGAGAGTGAACTTCTTCGAATGTAAGAATTGCGCATAGGGGTAAAGGAGTTTCTTTTCAGGTTTATTTGGATTCATCTTTTCCAATTAAAGTTTAATAAAAATAAAATAAAAAAAAAAGATTTAAATATTTAATATGAACGTTTTCACTGTCTGTTACCGGCTTATTTTTTTCTTGAGTCAATAACGTGCTTTCTCTCTGTCTTTTCAAAAAAAAAAAAAATTCACAGAAATAGTTCTGCTGATCCTTGCTCCTCATTGCCACAATTGCATGAATTTAAGCGGGCTACTCTACTTTGACAATTACCGTTTTACTGTTGAAATAGATACACAGTGTGATGGGTAAATTGTCTCCATTTTATATTTCTATAATTTCACGCATGCGCCTTGTTTATTTTCGATTTTGTCGATTGCACAGTATCGTAGGGTCAATTGGGCACCGTCTGTGAAAAAAAAGAGCACCATGACGCAATTCATTCCACCAGAAATTTGTAAACTACTTGTTGCATTGCTTGATATTCACACCGGAATCTCCAATACGGACATTTCAAAGTGTTTGGGTGCCAATCGAAGGACAGTACAGAGGATTCCGAAAGGGTTGGATCAGTCTAATATTGATTACAATAGTGTTTGGAGTGATCACTAACGATGGCGACGTTATGCCTCCATTCCTCTTCCCACTCGGCCTCAGACTTAACACGGAGGCCTACATCAAGTGTTTTGAGGAGGTAGGTCTGCCCTGGGTCAAGAGGGTGGCTGCTGGAAGATCCTATTTCTGGCAACAGCACTCTGCACTATGTTCACACAAGCAGGAGAATCCAGTCATGACTGTCAGACAAGTTCTGCGACCATATCATTGCTAACCACGTTCACCATAGTCTATGAATATAGAATACAGCGCAGTACGTAATCTGTTCAATGAAACAACGTTAAAGATTAATACTCACGAGTCAGACACTCTACTGAATCTGGCTATATCGCCAATACCACCAACAGCTGTTCAGTAATTCTTCAGTCTTCGATATGAAAGGCTGGCTGTCAGTGA
The DNA here is from genome assembly GCA_903632075.3 of Acanthosepion pharaonis. Taxonomy (NCBI): domain Eukaryota; kingdom Metazoa; phylum Mollusca; class Cephalopoda; order Sepiida; family Sepiidae; genus Acanthosepion; species Acanthosepion pharaonis. The sequence goes on from CAHIKZ030005106.1 coordinate 4,039,220, forward strand.
ATATTCGGGGGAAAAAAACATGGCTGCCTTTATACACGTCGCATTGAATATTTTAAGCCTTCTGATTGGTTAACACTTCTATTGGTGAACTATAAAATGAGTCAGCTCATTTTTAGCTGGCTCATTAGTATATCAGTGTACCCAAAAATTCTAACAATCACCCCTTACATCTGACCGCTTAAATCTCCAGACTGCTACCTCCTTGACTATTATGAGTGGGGCGCAGCTGAGCGAAACACCAACAAAGCTCCTTGTAACAAACTCCAAAGATGAACTGAAGGTAAGGATTATGGCAGCATTCACCAGCTTAAGCAAGGAGATTGTCCTGAAGAGTTGCAGGAGATTTCGAAGTCGTCTGGAGGTCATGGTTGAAGCCAATGGCGATTTTATTGAATAAATTTACTCTTTCGTATTTCAAGATATTTTGTGTAATTTTGATAAATATCTCTGTTAAGACGAGATGCCGTTTTTTATTTTCATTTTCGTGTCATTTAGATGACAATTTATCCATCGCACCCTGCAGATGCAACTGTCGTTGTATTCTAATAGTTTCATCTCTTGCACTTCTCGCCTGTGGAACACCTCGATTTCTTGCTTCCCTGCAAACTGCAATCCTTAAAAATTTAATGCAATGTTAATCTCCTGCCTTCTGTATTCCTGTTTCTTTATTGTGCTTTTCTTAATTCTCCTCACTAAAGACTTTCACTCGCTATAACCATCGGTGTCCTAGTGGCATTATCGCTTTTGTTGGAGGGGAAACGATTTAACAAATGCCAAAGTGACCGAATTAGACTGTTAAGCAGTCGAAATGCGACTTCCTTATTTTTTCTTTGAATATATAATAATCATGAATACAGACTCAGAGAAAAAAAGGTGAAAGATGAAGTGATTTGATGGTTTAAGCACTCACAAATTTGATTCCGATTTCTAGATATCGTTCGGAGAATTCCAGCCAGAAATTGGTTCTAGTCAATTTTGGAAGTAAGTTGTGTAGTTTTCATAGAGATAAAGAAAGAAAAAAGGGAACTGCAAACATGTAAGGAAAATGTGAATGTCAATATAAAAAGGGGAATATCAAAATAAAAATCTGAACATCAAAATAAGAATATGGACGTCAAAATAAAAATGAAAACGTCAAAATAAAAATGTAAACATCAAAAGGAAAATGTGAATGTCAATATAAAAAGGGAAACATCAAAATGAAAAATCTGAACGTAAAAATAAGAATATGGACGTCAAAATAAAAATGAAAACGTCAAAGTAAAGATTTAAACATCAAAAGGAAAATGTGAACGTCAATATAAAACGGGGAACATCAAAATAAAAATCTGAACGTAAAAATAAGAATATGGACGTCAAAATAAAAATGAAAACGTCAAAATAAAGATGTGAACATCAAAAGGAAAATGTGGACGTCAATATAAGAATGTGGACGTCAAAATAAAAATGAGAACGTCAAAATAAATGTGCAATCGTCAAAATAAAAATTTGAACGTCAAAATAAAAATGAGAACGTCAAAATAAATGTGCAATCGTCAAAATAAAAATTCGGACGTCAAAATAAAAATTCAACCGTTAAAAATAAAAATGTGAGCGTCAAAATAAAAATTTGAACGTCAAAATAAAAATTTGAACGTCAAAATAAAAATTTGAACGTCAAAATAAAAATGAGATCAGCAAAATAAATGTGAACGTTAAAATAAAAACGCAAACGTCAAAATGAAAAGTTCAACATAAAATAAAAAACCAAACGTCAAAAAATATGAACGTCAAAATAAAAATATCAAATTGAAAATAAAAATTCAAACGTCAAAATAAAAATAAGAATGTCAAAATAGAAATGTGGACGTCAAAATAAAAATAAGAACGTCAAAATGAAAATGTGCATGTCAAAGTAGAAATGACAATGTCAAAATCTATGTGCTAGCTTTAAAATAAAAATATGAACATCAAAATAAAAATGTTAACAGTAAAATAAAAATATGACCGTCAAAATAAAGATGTAAACGTCAAATAAATATGAGATAATCGAATTAAAAATAACATCGTCAAAAAATGTGAACAAAAAGAAATGACATCGTCAAAATAAAAATGTAAAAATCAAAATAAAAATGCAAAAGTCAAAATAAAACGTTCAGCGTCAAAATAAAAATTGAAACTTCAAAACAATGAGAAGGTCAAAAGAAAAATGCAAACGTCAAAATAAAAATGTGAACGTCAAAATAAAAATGCTAACGTCAAAATAAAAATATGAAAGCCAAAATAAAGATTTGATCATCAAAATAAATTTGAACATCAAAATAAATGAGAACATCAAACGACAGCAGACAAGAACGCTCTGCAATAAATAATCCGCTTCTAAAAAGAATTAACCAACAGAAAGTTATAACATTGAATATCTTATTAATCATTTACTTGACATTGTTATTCATTACACACACACACACAAATATATATATATATATATATATATATATATATATATATATATATATATATGATTCATGGTTATGCTGCTGAAGGCGGTGCATTATCTATTATGCTTGAACAGGGATTGACAGTCTTAATTACAACGAATGTTTGTGAAGATGCTCTTCCTCGACGTGTCTGTGTTGTTGTTTTTTGTTTTTTTTTTGTTTTTTTTTTCAGTCGAACATTCATCTGCCCGGCGGCAAACCTCCGTTTTACCACTCCTCGCACCAGACCTCGGTGTAAATCGTGTCTCCAGCGTGAGATTTCATCTTCCTGCCTCTCGAACTCCATGTTCATCGCCCTACGTTATTTTATTTTTTATAGATAGCGCTTATTTCAGTTTTTATTTAAATAGTATTAATTACATTTACCGAACTGAATTTCTCTGTAGCTAAATGGTATTACACGTCAGATCAAGTGAAGGTTGCTGTATGAGGAATGCAGGTTCGATTCTTGTCTCTCATATTTTCTACGAAATTTCTCAAACATTCAGACCGGTAAAAGTAATTGGTGCTGTTTAATTACAAAACATAGCATTTACATAAATAAACTGTAACTCTAAAAATAACACATAAACAGATATATATATATATATATATATATATATATATATATATATATATATATATATATATATTAAGAGATTTTTACGTTTATACAATCTTTTCTTTTTATAGATACAAATATTTAAGTAAATGCTCTGTTAATAATAAACAGTATTAACAACATTTACCGGCCTGAATATCCAAGAATTTTTCATAGAAAATAGTCGTCCTCCGATAGACATCGAACCTGTATTCTATACGAAACTGTCATATAGTCTGATGTGCTTTTACAGATTTTCGCCACAGTTACGGTTAGCAAGGTCGATTTAACTGTTTTTAAACTACAATTTTTCATGATTTTCTCATGTACATTCATATCCGCTCGATGCGTATCCAAATGTAAACAAATGACGTCACACATTATGAAATAGACAAAGTCTGACAATTATTTTAAGACATTTTTATGTTTATACATACTTTTTTTTATAATTATAAAAAATTTATAAAATGGTAATTTATATATAGTATCGACCCAGCGTGCTTTGGAAATAAAAGCGACAATAATAAGATATATTAAATCCTGTCATAGAAATAATAGTCAATGCGAAAATTCTTCACCTAGAACTGATCGAATATAACAACGTTCGAATTCTCTTAATAAGGAAGAGATAAGAATTAAAATTTAAATTTAAATTTAAAAAAAAAATCCTGTATTTTTATTTATTATTTTTTCAAATTCCATTTTTATCTTCCGTTGTTCGATTAATTATTCGCAAATATTCTTTTTAATCTTTGACGATGGTTCATTAAATCGGGATTATATATGATTTTTCTCAGCAGGCAGTTGGTTCGAGTGTGGAGGTATGTATATATGAACTGGTGTTTATGTATAGATATGGGAAATATGAGTGTTTTATATGATGTAGGTGTCTGGATTGATCTGGGTGTTTGCTGTAATTGCATGAGTGTAGGTTTGTGACGTTGTGCATTGTTTACAAATGAAACATATTTTTACGCACTTTCCTTCATCTTTCTTTCAGATTTCTCTCTCTCTCTCTCTCTCTACGCATATATATATATATATATATATATATATATATATATATATATATATATATGTACAGGGTGTCCATAAAGTTCGTGTGCACTTTAGTTGTATTTGCGATAGAAATAATTTTTAAAAGGGATTAGAAAGAAAGAAATCTATATTTTTTCAAGGTTTTATTGCAATTTTATTTAAGTTTCCACATGTCCTCCATCATTAGCAATACAAAGGGTAATACGATTTTGCAGTTCACGGAAAACATTTGCCAACTGATTTACAGTAATACCTGAAATCACAGTTATTTTAGCCTCACATTAAACATTATAACATTTTTACATATTATTTCTATCGCAAATACAAATAAAGTTATACATTTTTAAAAGTGCACACAAACTTTATGGATACCCTACATGGTTGGTACGGATAGAATTAAATTCCGATAACCCAAAACACTATTCTTAAAAGAGTGCTCAATACCGAGTAGAGGAAATAATTTTTATTCAAAATTATAACATGCATTTTATAACATTATTACAAAATTACTACAATAAAGGAAAACCGTTTCTTTTGAAATCAAAGCCAACTCATGATAAGACACCAGGATTTTTTAAAACAAATCTGCAATTTTTATAGTGATGTTATCAAATATATGTTATAATTCTGAATATATATATATATATATATATATAGTCTTAAGATGTGCTATATTTATGGGATAAAGTGTTCAATATCAGAGATAGAGTGTGTGTAAATACAGGTCTGACGATTGCATCTAGCATGAAACAGACTGTCGTCTCTAAGTGTTGACTTCTATGTTCACTTTTATATATATATATATATATATATATATATATATATATTCTGGATGTTACAGCAAAATTGTCCATCTCCTAAAATATTTAATATCTAAAAAATCAGTAAACTAATTGAATTCCTTTTTTTACAGGATTTGGTCATCTGGATACTCTTTGTTGTAAGAAACACGAAAAAACACTTTCGAGTTATTCAGCAAGAAAGAGAACAATTAAAGTCATTTTGTGTCAGCCCCTCTCTCTTCTCAAGTGAGCAATGATGAGAGGAAAACAATCATTCAACCCTTCAGTAACAGTACCAACATTAATAATCTGGTTTCCATCTTCAAAGTCCATTCAAAAATCATCAAGAGATCGGTGAATGGGTTTTAAAAAAGAGAGATCAGTAGCGAGGAAAAAAAACGACCAGGAGGTCACAACAGCAAGAGGAACCATAATTTTAACGTTAAAATATCAATTAGAAAAGATCCAACTCAATTCCTAAAACGTTTGTTACATGAGTGATGAGTTTCAGCGGTGACAATCCAAATAACAGTGTAAAAAGACTTGAAAATGATATCGTACATGAAACCTGTGAGGTGCCTTATTACTCCAGATCATAAAAGAAGGCGAAAATTCTCTTGAATAAGATGGAAAACTATCCTGGAATTATATATATATATCACTGAACATTTAATAAATTGCAGGGATTGTGCGAAGAACTTCAGTCCGAATTGGTTTACTGTACTGTCCAGTTCGCACTCTCCATTTCATTTGAGGGCACTTGAGTCTCTGTATATTCGGTCCAGGGAGCCGTCTCTTTGCAAGCAAAGAGACTGTCTCCTTGGGCTTCATGTTATCACACTCTAGTGTCTATCATACATTCCCCTCACATTCCCCGTTATAATTTTTTCCCCCTTTGTGCTGTGCATATTCGCACGGTTTGAAATATATATATATATATATATTTTCCCTCATACCATTAATCATTTCATTTTTTAATGTTTTAATTGTATGTAGGGTGTTTTCGTGAATTAATATATATATATATATATATATATATATATATATATATATATATATATATATGTATGTATGTGTGTGTGTGTGTGTGTGTGTGTGTGTGTGTGAACTTTATTTCAACCCTTCATGGTCTTTCGATCTTTGGGCTATGATTAATTAATGATGAGAATGTCATTTTCGTTTATATTCGATTTCCAATGATTCTTCTGTTAAGCTTGGAGAGAAATTATACATTCTTATTGCTCCAGGTAGAGTCCAATTCTGTTCTAAAAACCTCGGAGAATGCCAGTAAGATATCTTTAATCATTCCTAAGATACAACGGTTCAAAACTTAATCCGGGAATTAGACAATTTTGCTGATATTATCCGTGTCCTTACAAAGACAATTTTGCCATTCGTATATCGAGCTACTCACCGCTACTCTGAGTCAAAATCTTTACTGCCATTGATTTCTTAAGTACAAGAATTTTCGTTATCAAGATCAAGCTTCTTCCAGTCAAACACTTATACCTTAATACAAGAAAAATAATTATTAAGCCAGAAATCAACGAAATAAAACTGAGAGAAGAAATTTTTAGCAGTCGGCCAATTTTATTTAGTTGCAACCTTCTCGTAGGAGCTGCCTGTATCCGAGCAAGCATGAATGACTCGAGGTGAAGGGACAAACAGTGTAATCAGCGTGTACCATCTTTTTCCCGTCGCGGGCGATCGGTCCTTTGTTTTAGAGTGCTAGGGACTACTGTCTTATAGATAACAGTTGTTATTTGTCTTGTTAGTTTTCGTCTAAAAAAAGTTATTCATCAAGTCCGCTCCACTCAGCTGTCAGGGTGGTTTGACCTGGTTCTTTTGAAGTTCGTTTCCCTCAGCTGACCTTCCTTGCCAAGATGATAATTGTCAAAATGATTTCTGTAACATCCTTCAGATGTCTCCTTAATAAGATATCAGCTGACAACTAGTATCTCTGCACCACATCCGTTATCTCTCGTTCCATTATTGTTGGGTGGTTTCTTTCTAAACATTGGTTTGGGGTAATTTGGAGCATCAATATCTTGATTATATCATTATTTTCTCTTCGATTTGTTTTAGCTGTTGCCGTTCTTTAAAGTCTTCAAGTTATGTGGTTTCTGATATTTGGTAGAGTTCTTTGTTTGTGACTCTGTAGCGTCAATCCAAATCCTTCGAAGAAGGATGATTTTCGCTAAAACCTATGCGCTTCGTTCGCATTTCTAATAGCATTATCAATCCCATTTTTAACCAACTGTACTGACCATTTTAGTTGTTACAGCTGTTGGAAGTCCTCAACTAATGTGGTTTCCGTTATTTGGTATAGTTTTCAGTTTCTCATTATGTAGCGCGAATCTCTAATGGTAATTTTGATAGTAGTCGTTTCCTTATAAGGAAATATACAGCATTCATTGATGAAGTGCCCAGTGCTGCCTTTTAAATGAATTTTCCGACTTCTAACGTTTCTAAATATTATTTGAGCTTTCCAGTATAGATGAGAGTTTCTTTTCTAACCTTTTTGTTCGACATAATGCCGAATGTCAACATGTTATTATTTTCTCTTGAGTTAGAGAATCTATCCATTTTAGTTATTGCTGATTTTGGTAGTCTCCAAGTGATGTGATTTCTGATATATGGTACCTTTTCTTTTTTCGTGATTCTGTAGCGCCAGTCAACGAATATCGAAGAAGTGTGATCCTCGCTTTATTCGCTCAAAGCAATTTTAATCTTTGATTTGACAAAGCGGTTTTATGCAGCTGAAGGGTTTAGAGATTTTTGAACGGTTTTGGTGACATGCATGCTATCTGTTTGAAAGTAATCATCTAACGAGGCTATTTAAGAAAATAACTCGAGTTTTTCTTTTATACATTATACTTAAACAGCTTAACTTTTGTGCAAGTCCGCAAGAAACGGACACACGGTAATGATTCCTTACAGTATTTATTCGATTACCGAAAGCAAGGCACTAAAGCCACTACGACGCAAAGCATTTACTGGGTGTTAGAGAATAGGAGAAAAACTACTATTAAGTAGAGAGGGTAATAAAAGAAAAGAATTAAGAAGACAGAAGTAACGATTGACATTGCAAGTAAATTCCCCCCAAGCAAGGCACCAAAGCCACTAAGACATAAAGAGCTTAATTAGTGTTAGAGAATATGAGAAAAACTACTATTAAGGAGACAGAATCATAAAAGGACAAGTATTAAGAAGACAAAAGGTAATGATTGATATTGGTTTTAATTTTTCCCCAAGCAAGGCACTAAAGCCACTAAGATGCAAATCATTTACTGAATGTTAGAGAATAGGAGAAAAACTATTCCCCTAATTCCCCCTAAGCAAGGCACTAAAGCACTAACACACAAATGGGTTAATTAGTGTTAGACAATATAAGAAAAAACTACTATTAACTATTTATTAGGATAATATACAGATATCTTTCCTTAGCAATTTATAAATTGCACACTGTTCAATTATTAACGTTAAGAACGATATTTTAAATTACAAAATTGCACTTGGATTAAACGAAAATTGCTTACTATATAATACATATTACTTATAATACATTTCTTCTTGCGGTCAATTTTGATAGTACAGGTACACTAATATAATAATATTAACATTGTTTGTGTCTTGTTTCGTTACTATTGTTGGTACGATGTTGTTAGTGATATCAGGGCGAACCAGCCTGGGATTTCTATTAGCAGTGGTTGTCTGCACTGTTTCTTACCGGTCGGGGTACTTCCAGCATGCGAGCGATGTAACGAACGAATCAACGAACAAGCAAACGAACGAACAAGCGAACGAACGAATAGAGAGGTGAGTGAATTGATGAACTGCTGATTGTTCAAGACAGATGTGCACAGCTGATAAGCGCGTATTCGTCCGCTTATATTTCTTTCTCTTGTCTCTCCTTTCCGACTTTCAGTTTCACTCTTGGGTTATTGGTACTCGCAGTCGGCGAACAGACCTTCACAGTTTTTTTCTTTTTTTCGTTTTTCATTGGCGTCTCTGTATGAAGACGTGGGTACATTAGTATAAGTGAGCGTGTGTTTCATAGCTTTCGTTAAATGAGCAGTTTATGTTCCTGCTACTTTCACGACTAACTAACATGGTTCTCACAAGTTCCTACCCTTCGTAGTTTCAATCAATCTTCTTTTTTCCCGTTATGGTATTTATCAATCCACCCACAGGGATCGAATGTGGCACAAGGCCTTTTTAATGTGGGTATCTCTGAGCCCATCGGTCCAGCAAAAAATAAATAACCATCCAAACCCGCCGAGGCGGGCCAGTTCCGTCAACCTCCCCCAACGAAACCCTACCCTTCGGCGGAGCTTCGTCCGGGTTCCTCTCTGCAAGCAGAGAGTACGACAGACACCCGACCCGGCAGCTCACAAAGCGCAGATACTACACTTTGATCCTAGCCAACGAGGCTTTATTCCTTTTATTACCCCTATCAGGTATTGTTATATCATCCATTGACAGACTCTCGTGAGTTAGACTAATAACAGTTTCTCTTTGCCCCTCTTTTTCTCAGAATGTCTTGCAGCGTCAATTTCTCTAAACCCTCTTTTCTCTTCACATATCACAGAAATTTCAACAGCTTCTTTCTGATTCTAAATATAAGTCAGTCATGTGCCCTGTGTGATACACGCTTAGGCGATCATGTATCTTTCGATACATAACTGACGAGGCAGATTTCCTCCCGCAGTATGTTCCTATTTCTTTCTGCGGTAGACAAGTTGCCATCCAAGGCTATAGAACCCGGTCTGTCCGGCTATTTGCCTATAGCTAGAGGGAGAAGAAGAGGATTTATACTTTTCTCAAGGGTATTAGCACGTAAGTGAATTTCAGTTAGTCATGTGCCATACGTGATACACCCCTGGGCGACCATGCATCTTTCGATACATGACTGACGAGGCAGATTTCTTTGCAGCAGCAGGTTGCCATTTCTTTCTGCGGTAGACTAGTTTCTACCCAAGGCTATAGAACCCGGTCTGTCCTGCTATTTACCCATATCTAGAGGGAAAAGAAGAGGATTCATACCTTTCCCAAGTGTATTAGCACGTAAGTTAATGTAATGGATCTGACAGGATTTCGAACTCGGCTCCCTGATTCCTCAATCCGAGCTGCTATCCATTGCACCTCTTAATAAATAAGGACAGGCTTTTATAAATTGTTTGCAAATGCGAGTATTGCTCTTTTGTATAGTCTGTTAATCTGGAACAGGTATTTGGACACACCCTCCTAGACATCATGTGAAATTTTTGTATCTTATTCCTTGCTTTACTGGGAAAATGATCGGTTACTTGCCCTGTTCCAGAAAGTATATATTTCCTCTCTTCTCTAAGGTATCAAAAAACCAGGTGAAATCTTAGCGAGAGCCGGCTAATACCCAGCAACAATACGTGTTTAAGAGCGTTTTCGCTGCGTAATGGTTAACAAATTATTTTCCGCCCAACATTCTCTTTTCAACAGACGAATCCTTACTAGCATCTTGATATATACATGGCAGGTGTTCTGGGGAAATTTTTTAATTGGTTCCAACAGTTCAGAGAGCTATGACAAGCCACGTACACTTAATCGACTCATCCACATCTCTTCATATTCCATTGATAAGGAGGAAGTACCACTCAATGAGCTTCTCCCCTATTGATCGATCGCATTGTAAAACAGACTCCGGAGAGAACGTTTCCCCCAAAATTACAATCTCAACCAGTTCAAATCTATGGTCAAATCTATCGTACATATTATATCTGACATATTACAAGAACCTCCTTAAATCCCTATCTTGAGTGCCTCTTGGGCATTTTTTTTTTTTTTTTTTTTTGGAAATCAATAGTAAAGGTTCTGGGTATGACGATAAACTACATCCGGCAGCAAGGTGTCTGATCGGGAGAATGGAGCTTTTGAGAATAAGAGAACCACTTCTAAATTAATGTTGTTCCCAAGTCCACACTGACCCGAGGTGATAGCATCTCTTAAGATCCCAGTTATGGCCAATAGCGAACCCCCGAAACAAAAACAAAACACTATGAAAGTATAAAAATACATTTTAAAAGTAAAAACAAGGCAATACATTTTTATATATATATAAAAAATTAACAATCCATATTTATAGGAAAATGACCAATAATATAGTTTATCTGTCGTTGAAGGCATACAATTGCGTTCGAAATATTTATGTTTCGGTATTAAATAACCCATGAATGTGTTGATATGCCGCTAATCAATAACAATCAATCAACTAACATGAAAGAACTATTTCATGAAATTAGTCCATATAATAACCTACAAGATAACATCACAAAAAAAACTAGAACACAAAATTCACACGTCGTTGTTAAGACGATAAACAACATCCGTGTCCTGGGTATGATGATAAAGTACATCCAGCAGCAAGGTCTCTGGTCAGGAGGTTTTAAGAAGCGTGAAACGACCTCATAATTGCTAGTGTTCCTCGGCCCATCCTAATCCGTGGTGGTAGCATCTGTTAGGGTCCCAGCTATTGGCAAATAGTTAACACTCTAAACTGGGGTGAATAATACATTTTTGGAAAAAAAAAACATTACCAGCAATAAAATTTTGAGAAAAATACCAGCAATACATTTTCGAGGAAAAAAATTATTACGAGCAGTAAATTTTTCAAAAAAAATATTACCACCAATAAAAATCATGTCGGCATTAAATAACCCATTGAGGTTTTGATATACCGTAAAAAAAAAAAAACCAATATATACTGAGATAGATAGATAGATAGATAGATAGATAGATAGATAGATAGATATTACCATCAATAAAAATCTTGTCGGCATTAAATGACCCATTGAGGTTGATATGCCGTAAAACGAACTAAACCAAATCAAGCCAAACCAATATATACTGAGATAGATAGATATAGATAGATAGATAGATAGATATTACCAGCAATAAAAATCTTGTCGGTATTAAATGACCCATTGAGGTTGATATGCCGTAAAACGAACTAAACCAAATCAAACCAAACCAATATATACTGAGATAGATAGATAGATAGATAGATAGATAGATAGATAGATAGATACAAAAAAAACAAAACATTACCAGAAATAAAAATCTTCTCGGCATTAAGTAACCCATTGAGGTTGATATACCGTAAAACAAAACAAACCAAACCACACTCATATATCACCGCCTCTAGTAGTTATGTCCACACAAATATGTGTATATACACAAAAGCTGAGTATCATCTACCATGGATTCAACTGTGAAAGCAGAATAACATCTATCATATTTTTATTACTTCAAAGAAGAAAATTAAATGACCCATAAGATGTTGATATGCCGGTAAACAAACAAATCAATCAATCAATGAACAATAGCAAAAGAGAAATAAAAAAAATCGTTGTTAAATTATCCATTCTCTGTTAAAACTCTTTTTAGAATTTTAATTTCGGTTCCTCAGGATATTTTTTTTTAAAAATCTGAAGTTGCAGCTCTCGGTGCTTAAACATTCTTAGAATCTTCAAATTGGAAAAGATACCGACTACATATTCCACGGAGTATAAAAGACGCTGCTTATTAACTCAAGCCGCTAATTATGTTTTTAATTTTCAGTGTCAGATCATCGAAACAGGCACGTGTGCATCATTTAATTTTGTTGGCTGGTCTCATTGGAATTCTCACAAATTTTATGGCTCTGGCTACATCACACACTTTAATTCTTCCTTCTTTGTTTTCATTTCCCATGGTGCAACTTTAAATATATTTTATCGGATATATATATATATATATATATATATATATATATATATATATATATATATATATATATTATTTATTTAAAAATATAACATAAATATGTTATAAAATCACTACAAAAATAGCCATTTTTGTTTCAACACCTGTTTCTTATCAAGTGATAATGTGAATGTAGATTGAAGAATCTACATTCAACATCATCACTTGATAAGACACCAGACGTGTTGAAACAAAATGGCTATTTTTGTAGTGATTTTATAACATATTTATGCTATATTTTTTAAATAAATAATTATATTCTCTCTACTCTGTATTGAGCACTCTTTTAAGAATAGTAATTGTTCCTTTAATGAAATTTATTCCGTATACACTAATCATATACTTATATATATATATATATATATATATATATATATATATATATATATATATATATATATATATATATATTATAATAAAAGGAAAGAACAGTAAGATATATAAAACAGTGTTATTATTAATATTTTATTTTTACAAACCAGTGCTCAAAGCAAATCTACAGAGCATAAACATTATAAATTTACTAACTTAAAAATATGGTCCCATCGCTACACAGGAATTACCATATTTCAAAAACAGAAGCTAAAAACTTCGAATTCAACTATAGAATTAAACTAAAGTCCCTAGTTTTGTTTCATTTAAAATTCGATGAAAATGAAACAGGACTAGGAGTTTTAGTTTAATTCATTTGAAGTTTTTAGTTCTGTTTTTAAAATATGGCAATTCCTGTAGCAATGGAACCTTTTTAAATTTATAAATTTATATATATATATATATATATATATATATATATATATATATATATATTTATATATATGCATATTATCCCACACCAGTAGCGCGATTTGGAGTTCTAGCCGTCTGAATATAGCGTGAGCGTGAAATTTGCGTATTATATATATATATATATATATATATATGGTGTTCCAATAACTTGGACCGATTTAAATGTGAATTAGGTTTAAGCGTCTAATCTTTTTTTTCTTTCTTTCAGATTTGGCAGGCATTTAGGCGATATTATTTTTCACACATGATTGCCATGACTTATATAACAGGATCCAATAAAGAAATAAATAAATTTTCACCAATAACACTGATTTATTTACTGCTGATTTTGATCCGTCTTAAACACCCTGATATATATTCCATCTTAATGAAACACCATTTATATATAATCAGTCTTAATTAAACACCCTTTATATATGCTCGTAAGCCTGATAGATAGATAGATAGATAGATAGATACTTAAATATATATATATATATATATATATATAGAGAGAGAGAGAGGGGAGGGAGAGAGATAGATATGTGCGAACGCAGAAGAAAAAATTCTTTGATGGACTTTATTGAAGCAAATGTAAGGATTTTATTTTAAACATATTGTAGAATATTGGTTAGCTTGCAAATCATGTATATATATATATATATATATATATATATATATATATATATAATTATTTAAATTAAATATAGTTAAAATAAGCTCTGTTCCATCTTCAAGCGAAATTTATTTTATTGAAGTTTTCGGCTCTTGTTTTGAAACATGAGACTTCTTATGTAGCGTTTTGGAATCATATTTTTAAATAAATAATTATATTTATGCTCTACTTTTGTATCGAGCACTATTTTTTAAATATAATAACTAAAACACTAAGGGACTTTGGATTATTTACCTAACCAGTTCCTTCCTATTTTCTATATATTTTCACATATATATAGATATATATATATGATTAAAAATTACACGGTGATTGTTTCGAATTCGAAATAATTTTCTGTCAAGTGAATAGAGATGACACATGCAAATGTGTTGGGCAGGTCTATTTTTAGCAAAATAGACCAACCCAGCTGGTGTATTTGGTAATCTCCTATAAATGAGGTAAAATTAGCTGGCTTGCTTTTCCAAGAGGACACAAGAAGGCAGCCATCTTTGCAGGGAAGTCACTTGACTCTACACATATTTATAAACAGTTTTCAGGTTTTTCATTTCTTTCAACTTCAGAATGGTCGTAAATATTCATCAGGCTGTGAAAGTCTAAGTAAATTATAAAGGATGCTAAATGTTGTTATTTTAATATAATTTAATGCCTATTAAACAAAATGGCGTGAATTTTCTTGACACGGTGATTGTTTCGAGTTTGAAATGGTTTTCCGTCAAGTGTCAAGAATGAAGAAAACAAATACTCCCTAAGACATTTGTCTGCTGAAATCTTGTTATGCTGGGTACAATTTCAATGGTATCAAGATATTGCTGGAGATACTTTGGAATCGACCCAAGAGCTCCAAAACAATTGGCAAAAAACTAGCATGTAGATTCCACATTCTCACAAAATCTGAGCTCACCTCTGTGTAATTTGCAATTATTTCACCTTATTTACCTACAATGTACTGCTCTCCAGGGCGTTCCACGCCTATCATTAGACATGAGAACTTGTTTTTTACAATCGATATTTTGTCTAGTCTGACGGCTTCAATAAATCTGAGTTGTAAAACCCCACAGGAGTTTCGCATGCTAATTTTCCAATACTTTCTCGCCTTACGTTTGTATAATTTGTTGGAAGTTTGAAATCCATATTTCCGGAAAAAAAATAATGTATATACAAATAAATTTCGTCATGATACCTCTTGTATTGTGATAAATATCATTATCATTATTATCTACAGTTCTTTTAGCAGTCCTAAGAGCAACTCAAGGTAGATCTTAACTGAATAAGCTTAATGTTTTTGATTGATGCATTGATTCGGTTTCTACGACTAATCAAGCTGCTTACAGGTTCTTTATAACCAGAACTTTTTTTTTATATTTTAAGATTTTTTGAGATTATAATGGGTTAGTGAAAAAACTCTTACTTATTAACCCATAGCCGGTGGGAGAAGAAGTATATTCATACCTTCCCCAAGATTATTTGTCTTTAAATAAATATAACGAGCTCAACGGGGATTAGAACTCGGCTCTCCAGTTAACAGTTCTGTGCCGTCTTTTCTTTACACTACCGGCACAACCAAGGTTACAGCACCTGATATTCTCAAGCGGTCACCCGTATAGGTAGTGACATGGCTCGACGTTACTTAACTTCAATTATTGTACGGAAAACAGTGTTACAACATTATGTAAAACCACGGCACAGTTCAGGTAATATTCACAAATTATTAATACAATAACCCGTCATAAAAAATGACTGACATCATTTAAATGTGAATATCTATGACCAATGTAATTATTTATGAGTTTGGTTTGATCAGGAACAAAAGATCAACGCAAATTCATAAATAATTTCATCGGGCACATTACTACATGCCTATCCCGACGACTAACGTTACACTTATCCAACCCCAGCTCTATTAGAACTCATTTAAACACACAAACGTAAAACTACATCCGAAACATACTAGTAGAAAATACAAGCATAATAACCTCATCCACATGTAAAAAACAGATTAAAAATAATGGAAGCCCTAATAATAAAAAAGCAAAAAGCCAACACTTAATATTAACTACGAACATGGTCACAATGTGCTGACTGTGTTTGGAAAATAAAACACTAATATAACACTAGATACATACACACAGCACAAAGCTTGAGTTAAAAAGTAAAAATAAAATCATCCTTGATAATGGCTAAAAGTATAGTCGAAAGATCTCGGAAACGTAGTACATTTGCAACGTTTTTAAAACATTTGTGTCCATAACAGAAAACACTTGTACGGGCACAAGAAAATTAAATGAAAAGGTTAATGACAGTACTTTGTCATTCGTCTTTAACGAAATATATATATATATATATATATATATATATATATATATATATATACATTATATCACACATAAAACACACACAAACACTCACACACACACATATACACACACACACACACACACACACACACACACACATATATATATATATATATATATATATATATATATACAACACAAGAGAGCCAATAAGAAAAGATCATCATATGGTTACCGCTAACCCAGTAACCTCTAGGATGATGCAGCTTATGAATAGCCGAGTCTAAACACAACACACAGGGTTTTTGGAGCATGAAAGTGAAACAGACTGTTCTCGCGAGGTGGTGACCCAATGTCCACTGATATATATATATATATATATATATATATATATATATATATATATATATATATATATATATGTTAAAATAATAGGAAAGAACAATGAGATTTATAATTCAGATTTCTTAGCAATTATTTTATTAAAAAAAAACAGTGCTCGATACAATAGAGCATAATATTTTACTTCTTTTTAATATATGGTCACCACACTAAAGTTCCCATGTTTCAAAGCAGAAACTTCAATTAAAATTCAACCCTAAAAATTAAACTTAAAATACAAGTTCCGCTCCATTATCAAGCGAAGCTAAGTATATATATATATATATATATATATATATATATTCACCTCAATCAATGCAATAATTCGACTACGAATCAAGATGCCATTGTGCGTGAAAGAGAATGAAAATGGAACTGGAAACACATTCCTAAAAGTGAAACAATGAATAAACCTATTTAAAAAACGGGAGAAGAATTTGACCCGGACGATAGACGAACACACACACACACACACACACACACACACACACACACACACACACATATATATATATATATATAGTTGTATATTTAGACAGCAATCCTTCGTTTATACATGTTTCATTAAAAACGACAGACAAGGTAACACTGTTAAGCTTTTTGTTTAATTTTTCTTGTGTTCGAATTTCTGGACGAAGGATGTGTAAGAACTGTCGTTATTATCGAAACATGCATATATATATATATATATATATATATACACACACACACACACACACATATATATATATATATATATATATATATATATATTGAACAATAAAAATATTAAAAAATTAAACTCTATATATATATATGTTCGCCAGGTCAAATTGCTAGTTCCTATTTTTTTTAAACAGGTTTATTCATTGTTTCCTTTTTAGGAATGTTTTTCCGATTCCATCTGTATGTTATTGACGGTGGATTTTATGTATATTCACTAATATATATATATATATATATATATATATATATATATATATATATATATATATTAGTGAATATACATAAAATCTCTGTTTTATAATAAACAGTATTAATAACATTTACCAGCCTGAATGTTCGAAAAATTTTCATCGAAAATATTCGTCCTCCGACAGGATTCGAACCTGTATCCTATACGGAACCGTCATTTAGTTTGATGTGCCTTAACCGATTTGGCTACAGGGGAGCGCTCGGTTAGCAAGGACGATTTTACTTTCTTTAAACTTCAATTTTCTATTAATCTCTCACGTACGTTCATATCTGCTCAAAGCGCATCCAAATGTAAAAAATGACGTCACACATTATGAAATGGATAAAGTCCGACAAGACATTTTTATGTTTATACATTCTTTTTATAGATACAAATATTTAAGTAAATGCTCTGTTTTATAATAAACAGTATTAATAACATTACCGGCCTGAATGTTAGAGAAATTTTCATAGAAAATATTCGTCCTCCGACAGGAATCGAACGTGTAACCTATACGGAACCGTCATTTGAAAGCAATCGTATGTCTAGCTACACTGATGAGCTACGAAAAAGCCCGTCTGTAGATGATTATATATAATATAAAAATATTTTGACCTTGTTCTTTTTTTGGGGGGGGTCTTGCCCTTTTCTTCTTTGCCGAAATAATCTACTTCTGAACAAATGACGAAGGTTACATTTACTCACCATTCATTTACAAATACAAATACTCTTCTTTTTTTCAAATAAGATTATTGTTCGCTTACTGTTTTCAAATGAACTTTAATTACTGACAATTGGAAATAATACAATAAACATTTTTATTGTTTACTGTGGCCAAATTGTCAAAGCACACTTGATTTAAAATTGGTTTCCCTCACGGAAAAGGCGAAAAATATTTTGATCATGTCAGGAGGCACATTTTATTTAGGACTTTGATATCCCTAAGACGGTAAACATAATACTTACAATAAATAGAGTTATCTGTTCGTACATATTTACCCACTATCATTTTCAGCAATAAGAAATAATTTCGGTTTTAAGAAATCTATTAATTATTAAAAGATTACTTTGATATATAACATTGATATGGCGGATCGAAATATTTATTTTTATTTCTTTCTTAAAACTTCACATAATAAATAGAATTAAAATTATAATTATAATTTTAAATTAATATATTTAATGTCTGTGAAAGCCTTATTCGCTTTGCAGTCCTATTTTTGAAAATTAACTTATTTAAATACTGATTTAAATGAAATTATTAAACGTAATATATAATGGATATTACTATATACAACTAGTATCTTTAATTCGGGAACGAGCTGAAGCTATTATATTGTCACGAAAATAATATCATCTTAAATTACTTAATATAACTTTTCATAATCAACGGGTAGAAAGAAATATTCACAAAATAGCAAACGTTTCATCTTTTCGAAACGAATGGAGAAAATAATATAAATGTACAATGTATCACTAAATTATCTGTACAATTTTAAAAATTCGTGAAAAATAAAGATGAACCTCTTTGATCATTTCGCTTAGTTTTTCATCATCATCTTGCGGCCTCAGCCGAGATTGAACTCACCAATACTTTAATCTTGTCAAATAGCTGAATTCTTGATGCTTCGCTAGGGCTATCAAGGATGTTTTTATCGTGACACCAACACTAAATGGATTGCCAACCAAGGCTCATAGAGACTCCATTCACCCTCCTCTAAGAGCAGGTCTGAATTCAGAGTTTTCCTTCTCCAAGGCTATAGAACCCAGTCTGTCCTGTTATTTACCCATAGCTGGAGGGAGATTTCCCAAGGGTGTTAGCACGTAAGTCAATGTAATGGATTCGACTGGAATTCGAACTCCGTTCTCCGATTCAGCAATCCAAGCCGCTATCCATTACTCCACCGTGCCTCCTCCTTTTTCAACCAGGTTACCTGAATCTTATATATAAATTACAGTGTGTGTTGTGTGTGTGTGTTGTGTGTGTGCCCAAGCAACTCCTCTGATTTCAATCATTAAAAAGCCCTAATAAAACTAGGCGCAGAGAACAATCTCAGTTTCAGGGTTGCCAGATGGTGCGACGTTAAAACCATATATCAATATATTATATTCCATAATGTAGGTTTTACTTAATTAGCTATTATGTGTCTCTAAATCTTCCAATGTTGAATGTATAACTAATGCTAATTTCTATTTTCCCATCTTTACACTATATTAATTTTATCTTATAAATTGTTCCCCTGTTGTCACCTATGAAATAAAAATAATTGTTTATTAAGATAAGGATTCTTCTGCGAGCTCTTTTCATCAGAATTCGGATGATGAGTTTTGTTACGTGGCTCATTAGGCTGATTGTTCGGTGGAGTTCACATTCTTTTGCGCCTGGTTTCTTAGACATTGCTATGAAGATTGATCTACTGAGATCTTCCGATATATCATCTTGTCTATGCCAAAATCATCTAAGGCTGTCAGCATTTCCGTTACAATTCCGTCCTACGGATGCTAAAACGTTCTGATGAAGTTTTGTTTGTACACTTTGTACTGTAATTCTGTGGAACCCCTGTATCATATATGGTCGCTATGACCACGTATATACATTACGTTTTCACTTGCTGTGTTGTCATTTCATATGTTTGCGTATGTTTGCGTGAGACTCAGATAAAAACCTAATTACAATTTGCATATGCAATAAAATATAAAAACGTCTAATCTTTGATTAGAGACTCAAGCATAAACCGACCAATATTTGCGTATGGTATCAGGCATAACCCCGACCGAAATCTGCTTATATCTTCAAACATAACCCCGACCAGTGTTTTGCTATACTTCCCGGCATAAGTCTTACAAATACATCACATTGAAACATCATTTCCCGTACGATTACAGAAGTTAAGCAACGTCGAACTTTATCAGTTCCTAGATGGGTGGCTGATTGCGAATACCAAGTTCTGTAAACTTGCATGCGCGGGTGGTATAGATAATGGTTCAAATTTTTAAAGTGCGTGCCAAGTAACAATTCCCCTTGGGTTCGTTATCTTCACTTACGAGCAAATACGTTTTGAAAAGACATGAATCCACATCTTCTTCCATAGCTATGGGTTAATTAGTAAAATTTCTATCATTAAAGTATTATTAACTGCCCCCCCCTCATTATACACTCTAAAATATTTTCTGACTTTAAATAACCTGCGAATGGGTTGATAATCTGGAGAAAACGAATCAAACAATCAGTCTCTGAGATAAACCAGGGTACTTATATTCGGCACTAAATTACCCAATAAATGTTGATATTTAGCTAAAACAACCACCGAAAACTGATATATTAGATTTACGGCTCCAATATTCCTTCATTAGAAGGTCCGTATTCCTTGGTGAAAGCGTATCTGGTTTTCGTAACAGAAAAGTCTTTAACCTTTTTGATAATAAATTTCACACAATGCGTCGTAGGAAAACTACTCCAGGTGTTACTGTTAAAATGTTTTTTTATGAATGAGGTGTGTAATGAGTGAAGAATGATACGATGGCAAGTGAAAATTACGAGAATAAAAAGGGGAGTTGGATAATGTCTGGAAGAAGTCAAGATTGAAGTTTTCAGGGAAGCACATACACGAGAAACAGTCCTAGAAATTTGCAGTTATTTCTTTAGAATCAATTTTACCCTGTACAATAACCAGGAACCACTCGTGTTAAGAGGTACATTTTAGGCGGATATGTGATAAAGATAACGCTTAACCCTAGACTTGGTCACGCTTATAATAATCGGGAAAAAGATCGTCTAGGGAATCGGATCCACTGACCTGCGGGAAAAAAACTGCTCCAGTGGAACTTGCTGCTCACCAATGATATACGCAGGGAATGAGGGTGGTTTGCTATAATTCGCGTAGGATGGTGGGTACTAGTTGTGAAGGTTAGAAATGGTACCACTAAGGAATGTAGTTCGTCTGAGCACTTTCCATAGCAAGATCGATAGAGCTGTATGAGGCTTGTGACATTTTGTCTGTGAGAGAGGACAGGGATCATTCATTAAACGACTAGAATTAAACTTCCATGAAATAATCATGGTGTGAGGTCATGCCACTATAATAGCATTGGCTGTATATCAGGTCATCCCATAAATTCTGTCCGAATTTTAACTTTTTGTTAAAATGAACGAAATTTAAAGAATATTTTATAATGTCTAATGGAGCTGAACATTATTTTTATGTTTAGATGCATTTAAACTGATCAAATTTTATTTCAGAGAACAATAAGAATTAAATTTTGTTTGATTAAAACCCTGCTAACATGGAAGGACCCAAGAATCATTTGAGGCACATAATGCTTTATAAGTTCAAGAAAGGAAACACAGCAACCGAAACGTCTAGAAACATTCACTCAGTTTATGGAGAGGAATGTGTGAATGAAAGAACTTGCAGAAGATGGTTTGCAAAATTCAGAGGTGGAGATTTCACTCTTGAAGATAAAGATCGAACCGGACGTCCAGTTGAGTTTGAATGAAAGCTACTTTAAGCAGCCCTTGAAGAAAATCCTGCTTTATCAGTTGAGGAATTGGCAGTGGTTCTCAGTTCAAACCATACAACTGTTCATCGCCATCTTCAACAACTTGGAAAATTTCCTAAACTTGGAAAAGAAATATGTTCTGGTACATACACACAGACACACACACACACACACACACACACACATATATATATATATATATATATATATATATATATATATATATATATATATATATATATATATATATATATATATGTGTGTGTGTGTATATATATATATATATATATATATATATATATATATATATATATATATATATATATATATATATATATATATATATATACGGACGAGTAATGGATATATAGAAGTGAGGCATCGGAGAGCCGAGTTCGAATTCCAGTCGAATCCACGTGCTAATACCGTTGAGAAAGGTATGAATCCTCTTCTTCTTTCCACAGCTATGGGTAAATAGCAGGACAGACTGGATTCTATAGCCTTGGATGGCAACTGGTCTAGGAGAAGGACAACTCAGAATAAAAAACTGATCTTGCAGGTTGTGGGTTGTGCAACATTTTTTAACAGCTTACTCCTTGTAAACTGGCTTGTTACAGAGACTGCAACGATATCTTCCGGCCCTATCTTCCTAAAGGCATAATATATATATATATATATATATATATATATATATAATGAAGCTTGACTGATCTAAACGAAAACTCCCTTCTTCATCCTCTCTATAATAGAATCTAACATCTGTTTTATTAATGTAGGCATTTCTATTTGGAGATTTTTCCATGAATGGCGGCTGTTTTCCAAAACCAGAATTATTTTATTAATTTTATTTTTATAGGTTCGCCTATCGTCCAATACACACCCATTTCCGGTCTTTTGAATAATAGCAGAGGTTTACACTTTGTTCCCCTGATTAGGATTCACTTTCCATTTCCTTGACCCTCTTCTAGTCTAGAGTTAACCGTTATCTTTCCTTTATACGCCCATGAACTTCACAAATCGCCTTTTATATTCATACTAATCAACGCATTAAAACTTTAAATTGTGTGGCTCTTGGAGTTTTGTATTGGGTGACATTTACTAAAATAATATAAAAAAAATAATTTAAAGGTTTCATTAAATTTCAACTGCCGTCTATTTTTTTAAACCAAATAAAGTGGATCCTTTTGAAATTAATTGATAAAAAAAAACCCTGAAATAATTATGGTGTGCGGTTATGCCACTATAGTAGCAGCAGATAAATGATTGGCTGTATAAGATATACATAGTATCAGAGAAATATTTAGTTTTTTTCTTTTTCTCTCTCTATATATATATATATATATATATATATATATATATATAGAGAGAGAGAGAGAGAGATAGATAGATAGATAGATAGATAGATATTGATCAATATATATATATATATATATATATATATATATATATATATATATATATATATATACGGAACAAAAAACTATATTCCTTACACCTTTACGTTTGTGTAGAGTCACAGATCTAAACGAAACCCTCTCCATTCCCTCAATATTACAATCTAACATTTGTTTTCTTAACGTAGATATTTCAATTTGGAGATTGTGTTTCATGAAAGTCTTACGGTTTTCGCAATCAGAATGTTTTTTTAAATTTCATTTTTATAGGTTCACATATCGTCTGGTACCCAAATCTTCCCAGTCTTTTGAACATAAACAGAGGTTTCTACATTATCCCCCTGTTTAGGATTGAGTTTTCGTTTCCTTGACCTTTTCTAGTCTCAAGTTAAACCGTTATCTTTCCTTTATACTCTCATGAACTTCACTACTTGCCCTTTACACTCATACAACTCAACGCATTAAACCTTTAACCTGTGTCGCTGTTGGGGGCTTGTATCAGGTGACCATTACTAAGATAATGGTTTAGGTGAAATCATTTCTGTTACAATAGATACCCTCTCGATATGTAAATATATCTCTTCGATGGACTTCAGCATTTCCCATGAATTCCACAACAAATAGCGACAAAGATATCCTCATCTTTGTCGCCATATTAATCACAACGTTTCGGCCGTTGTACGCTCCGGCCTCCTTCAGGTAGTTGGAATGTCGAACTGAACCCTTTGTTTCACTCAGTGGGGTAGATTGTTCTAGTTCCACATGCAATAGTTATCTCCTGTTAATTTCCCTCTGAAAGTTCTCCACTGCCTTAACCGGGTATTGAACTCACACTCTTTGGGTCCTGTAACTGGACCTAACCAACGCATTTATCCACTGTGCCATGTGTCCTTGAGGACATCTGGGTATGAATATCAAAGGGAAATTAAGAGCGTACAACCGCCGAAACGTTGTGATAAATATGGCGACACAGATGAGGACAATAGTCCGAATAATGTAAATAGTATACATAATACCTCATCTCATATATATAGACAGATCCAAAACTGAAAACTTTTTGAAAGTTTTGATTGGTTGATTTTATTTAACTGCACGTCTACCTCTGTGGTTTAAAAATGCCAATATCTAAATATTTTGAACAAAATTAAATAGGTAATGTCGGGAATATTACAATGAATAGGCATTGTTGGTATTTTTTTTTTAATATAAAAATGTATTGCAGGTATTTTGATTATAAAAATGTATTTTTATACTTTTCATAGTGTTTTCTTTTGGTTGGAGGCTTACTATTTACCCATAACTAGGACCCTAACAGGTGCTACCATTTTGGGTTATGGTGGACCTGTGAACAACAATAATTAAAAGGTGTTTCCACGCTCCTCAAAACCTCCAATCTCCCGATCAGATGCCTTGCTGCCGGATGTAGTTTATCGTCATACCCAGGAATGATTTGAATCTTATCACCAAATTACGATATTTAAGTTCGGAGAAGTAATCTACTGTAATCTCAGAGAAATGCTATAAATTTTAAAGTTATTGGCAAATTAAAAAAAGAAAATCTGATCTCTTTTTTTTTTTTATTAATGTGGAATACAGCGAGGGGAAGTTCTTTAATCCCTTAAATAATAGACAAAGCAACTAAGATTCCATCTTCGATGATCAGGTCGCGTTAATGTACCGATGACATAGACGCCAATTTGAAAAGGATTTGATGCTCATTTTCTACAGTTCAGAAGAGAAAATGTCGGGACATTGCTTAATTAGAACTGAGCTAAGGAGAACGGAAGTTAAGGTAATTAAATTAGTGATGTTAATTGGCTTCGTGACATGTGGAGTGAGGGAAGGGAAGAAGAAAAAGGAAAATTTCCGAGGAAGCGATTAAAAGAAATCAATTGGGTATTGAAGAGGTAAACGGGAAATAAAAGGAGAAGAAAAGATCTGCTAATTATTAGCACCAGAAACAGGAGGAGTTCAACAAGGGTATAAGTGAAAGAGCAAATAGAGAGGAAGAGGAGGAGAAGCGGATGAGAAGTAGAAAGAGAAGGAAAAGAGAAATGGAGGGGAAATATGTGTAGGAATAGGAGGACGAGAGAAGAGGAAAAAGAGAGAGAAACATAGAATGAAGGTTAAGGACAAAAGAAAGAAAGAAAGAAAGAAAGAAAGAAAGAAAGAATGAACGAAAGAACGATAGAAAGAAAGAAAGAAAGAAAGAAAGAACGTTAGAAAGAAAGAAAGAAAAAACGATAGAAAGAAAGAAAGAAAGAACGAAAAAACGAACGAACGAAAGAAAGAAAGAACGAACGAACGATAGAAAGAAAGAAAGAAAGAAAGAAAGAATGATAGAAAGAAAGAACGAAAGAACGACCGAAAGAAAGAAAGAAAGAATGAAAGGAAGGAAGAAAGAAACAAAGGACGATAGAAAGAAAGACCGATAGAAAGAAAGAACGAACGAACTAAAGAAAGAAAGAAAGAAAGAAAGAAAGAACGAACGATGGAAAAATAGAATGATAGAAAGAAAGAACGAAAGAAAGAACGAAAGAACGACCGAAAGAAAGAAAGAAAGAATGAAAGGAAGGAAGAAAGAAAGAAAGAAAGAAAGAATGAAAGGAAGGAAGAAAGAAAGAAAGAATGAAAGGAAGGAAGAAAGAAACAAAGGACGATAGAAAGAAAGACCGATAGAAAGAAAGAACGAACGAACTAAAGAAAGAAAGAAAGAAAGAAAGAAAGAAAGAAAGAAAGAAAGAAAGAACGAACGAAAGAACGAATGATGGAAAAATAGAAAGAAAGAACGATGGAAAGAAAGAAATAACGAAAGAACGATAGAAAGAAAGAAAGAACGAAAGAAAGAAAGAAAGAAAGAAAGAAAGAACGATAGAATGAAAGAAAGAAAGAAAAAAAGATACAAAGAAAAACGATAGAAAAAACGATAGAAAGCAAGAAAGAAAGAAAGAAAGAACGATAGAAAGAAAGAACGAAAGATAGAAAGAAAGAAAGAACGAAATAAAGAAATAATGAAAGAACGAAAGAACGAACGAAAGAAAGAAAGAAAGAAAGAACGAACGAAAGAAAGAAAGAACGATAGAAAGAAAGAAAGAAAAAAGAAAACTGTAGAAGAGTTAAATTGGAGGATTTAGAAAGAAGAAAATTAGGAAAAGTGGAAAAATAAAAGAACAAATGAAGAAGAATAACACGGGGAAAGAGAGAGAGAGAGAGAAAGAAAGAATGAAAGAGAAATTGAGAGAATAATTAGAAAGAAGAAGAGAGAGAAAGAAACGAGAAGAAGAAAGAAGATAAAAAAGAATAAAAAGATGGAAAGAGAGGAAGAAAATGGAAAGAGAATTTGAGAGAAGGATTAGAAAGAAGAAGAGAGAGAACGAAGAAGGGGAAAAGAAAGAAGATAAAAAATTTAGAATAACAAAGAAGAAAAGAGAGAAAGTAAAATGGATGTGGAAAGTGAGAATATAAATAGAAAGAAAAAGATAGAAAAGGGTGAAGAAAGTCCGATGAGTTCTCATGTTTCAAAACAAGAGCCGAAAACTTCAATATAATTATTTGAATTAAACTGAATTAGTATAATTTTCTCAATCATTAAAAAGCGAAATTTTTTGAATCCAAATTCCAAAAAAATTCGATTGAAGATGGAACAGAGCCATGTATATCCTCCTATAGAACTCAGTTTAAAATAATATAGACAGGTTTTTGTCTATTTATTTTCCTAAGTTCTTTTTCATATTGTCGGATAAGCTTGATAACTTTTATCATTGAAAGACGAAGGGAAATCACCATATTGATACATGTTTAAATCCAATCTAAGCTTTTTTTTACAAAAAAAATTATCAAATATGACAATTACTTTTCAATATATCAACCAATACACGGAACAATAATGATAGTCTGTTTTTATTGCATGAAAAATTTCAAAGCAACGACTCACTCGTGTATACGAGACGCGGGAGCGAAAATCGCGCCGCAGCTCGCGACATCACGCATGACCACGCGAGAGTGAAAACTAGACGTATATAAACCAATGGCTTCTATTATCAATTATAAGCATTTAAGAATATTTGTGGTGATTCAGTAGTTTATTTTATTCATTATTGTTCGGTGTATTCTTTTTTATTTTTTTTTATTTTCTTTCTTTCCCGTTCTCTTTCTTCCTTTTCCCCACAACATATTCTAACCATAGTTTAGTCTTTCAAAACTCGGCCACATGATCTGCCAAATTTTGTTACAACTTGACCTACGATAGACGTCATTACCCTTCTAAAAACCTATAGCTCTCTTCATCAATGTTTACAATCTCAATAAAGTGCTCAATATCAGAGATAGAGCGTGTGTAAATATAAGAGTGAACATAGAAGTCAACACTCAGAGGCGACAGTCTGTTTTATGCTGGATTCAATCGTCAGGCCACGAGTGCTGTTATTTTTTCTCGACTATTTATATATATATATATATATATATATATATATATATATATATATATATATATATATATACGGGGTCATTGGTGCATTGTGGGTTGTCTATTCTGTCATTTCTATGTTGACTTCTGTGTTCATTTATATATATATATATATATATATATATATATATATATATATGTAAAACTGAATATGACGCATTAACCTGATTTAGCTGAACATTGCAATGGTAGGTCCTAAGATCCGACGCTATTCTGAACCACATGATCACTTATTAAAGTTCCTGATTGATTGAGTTCAACTTTGTGTTTTTACCTTGGTGTCTGCTGTCAGATGATTTTTTTTTCTTTCTTTTGAGGGTAAACTTTTGGATACTTTTCCAAGCAACTTTTAAGCAAAATGTCTTATTCTAAATCACATGTGAACTACATTTATTCTCGTTTCAAACGCGGTGAAGTCACATTTGAAGACAAACTCCGATCGGAAATGCGGAAAATCCGGAAGCGTTTCCCTCCATAAATTCTGCGAAGATATTCTCCAGCCAATTTGGGAGATATCTAACGTGACATGCCAACTGATTTGAATGGAAGAACTGAAAGTCAAATACATTTCCTAAAAAGTAGTGACCGCGTTGTAGACAGAAAATTATTAAAAATTACCAACAGTTTATTTATTATGTCTAATAACTAGTTTGCTTCTACGAGGTAACCACAAAATTTCGTTACCTTTTTTAGGTATTAGAAGAAAAAAGTATACAGTAAATTTAGCATAGCGTTGGTCTTTGGTACCGTATTTGACGGCATATAAAACGCCCTTGTTTTACTAAAAATATCTTTTACAATTTCTCTGCGCCTTATATGTCATATGTAGGATTAGAATTCGCCATAGTCGGCCGAAATTAGCTAACTAGCAACTCCTATTAGCTTAGAATTTAGAGTAACTTTTATATACCTGTTATCATTATTCAA
Source organism: Acanthosepion pharaonis (assembly GCA_903632075.3). NCBI lineage: Eukaryota > Metazoa > Mollusca > Cephalopoda > Sepiida > Sepiidae > Acanthosepion > Acanthosepion pharaonis. Next base: position 4,068,215 of record CAHIKZ030005106.1, read on the forward strand.
AAGGCTATTTTATACAGATTAAAAGTGTTATCATTGATAATATTCATTATATTAATTTCATCACGTTGAATATTAGTACTTTCTTTCACTAAAATTATATGCAATAAATTCAAATTATATATTTATAAAATATATTTGTTTCATTACTATTTTTCTTGCGATAACGTCTGGTTTCATTGGTATACAATCAAAATTTTTATATCCTAATTATTCCACTAAGATATTTACAAGACGCATTTTGTACAGATCATATATAAATAAAATTATTCATTGAATTTTAATGGTAACTGTACTGTTTTGCTCAATTGTAATAATTGCTTGATTTTTTATTTTGTTTTCTTACCTTTAGATTTAATAAAGTTTTTATAGACTCGTGTCCTTTTTTTACTATTATTTTTCGTTTAATTGTAATTATGGCTTGTTTAAACTAAATAATACCTCATAAATATAGACTAAGCTGTACCATTTACTAATAATTTTACTAATTACTAATTGTTTCTTGACTTGCCCTGCTGAAAATGGGATGCGTCTTATACACCCGCGAGTCTTATATGCCTTCAAATACAGTAATTATAAATGGGGGGAATTTAAATACATTTTTGAAAGTATATTCTTGAATCATTTGATGTTTTGATTATTATTACGTGTTTTTGATTTTAAATGGATAACATCTGCAATTTGTTCTTTTTTATTTATTTTTTGTTGAATAATATTGTTTTATTCCCAACGACTTGTCTGATAATATTCTATTTTTGTGTTTCACTATAAAGTATTGTCGTTTCGTAATTTGTTTAGAATTATGACAAAATGGTCTAAGAGAAAAAATGGCAGAATTCTCTTTACTTATATGACATCTTTTTTATTTTTAATTTATTTCCTTCGTTTATTTCTTTATTTTCTACTCAATTTTCTTTCTTTCTTTGTTTTTCTTCTTCTCCTAGCTGATACCATTTTCTTTCTTTAATTCCCCCCCTTCTCTTCAATTGTCTATTTTTTTTTTTCTTTTTTTTTCCGTTACTTTCTCTTTTCTTCATTTCCCTATTTATTTTTCTTTCTTTCCTTACTTCTCTGCTTTGGTTTTTTACTCCTTTTTTCTTTACTCTTTTCTTTTGTTTCTTTCTTTTTTTTCTTTACTCTTTTCTTTTGTTTCTTTATTTCTATCTTTCTTTCTTTCTTTACTCTTTTCTTCTTTTCTTTTTTTATTTCTTCCTTCTCTTATCGTTTGCTCTTTTTTATAGTTTATTTGTTCAATATGTTATTTAGTTCTTGTCTTTCTCTCCCTCCCTTTTCCTCTTTCTCCTTCTTTTTCTTCTCTCTCTCTAATTCTCTCTTCTTTTTATGCTGGTTTGTGTCTTTTTCATTTCTTTTTCACGGGACCATCGAACGTTCTAACCACTCGGCCATTGGCCCTTTCGAACGTTCTGGCCACTCGGCCACGGGCCAATGAAACGTTCTAACCACTCGATCACATGCCCATCGAACGTTCTAAGCACTCGGCCACGGGCCCATCGAACGTTCTAGCATTTATGCCACGGGAATATCGAACGTTCTAAGCACTCGGCCACGGGCCCATCGAACGTTCTAGCCACTTGGTCACGTGCTCATCGAACGTTCTAACCACTCGGCCACGGGCCAATCGAACGTTTTAAGCAGATACCCACGGGCCCATACGAACGTTCTAACCATTCGGTCACGTGCCCATCGAACGTTCTAGTATTAACTCGGCTCACGGGCCCATCGAACGTTCCAGCCGCTTGGTCACGTGCCCATCCAACGTTCTAACCATTCGGTGACGTGCCCATCGAACGTTTTAAGAAATTTCGCCCACGGGCCCATCTAACGTTCTAGCCAATAGGCCACGGGTCCATTCTAACCATTACATTTCATTTATCTTATGTTACGTCTTTTTACATTTGAATTATATTTTTTTTCTTTTATTGACGAGTTAATTCCCCTCAACTTCTGATTAAAATCATACAGAAAATCTTTTCTATATTCCACACTAGTTCTTCCATAAAGTTAGAGCTTTTGACTGATATCTGAGTCACTATCAAGAATGAATGAATATTTACTGAATTTAAAAAACTAAACTTAAAGATAATTGTCTCTTCTAATTTAAAAAGGGTAAACTTCCTTGACGTAACTCCAGACTTACCTGGCAACACATACCAACCTTATAACAAAAACCTAATGCTAACCCTTTATATATATGTTTTGAAGTCAAACCACCCTCCATCCATAATTAAACATATACCCCTCATCAATAGAAAATAGAATTAGCATTAACTCCGCTAACAAGGAAATATTCCAACACAATGGCTTCTATAACATGCCCTAAAAATAGTGGTTATAAAAATGCTAACATTAACTATAGAGAAAATTACACTGGCCAGAGGAAAAAAAAAAAACAGGAAAAGAAATATCATATGGTACACCCCTCCGTTCAACCAAATGGTTAATGTTAAACTAGGACAAAAATTCTTAAACCTAATTGATAAACACTTCCCCACCAATAGTAAGCTTAGTAATATATTCAATAAGAACACCCTAAAATTGAGTTACAGCTGCTCTGAAAATCTTGAACGTATAATAAAAAAACATAATAATAAGATCTTGAACAAACCCCCATGCCTAAACAGTATTAATAAAAACCCTGCACTTAAATTAGACAATAAAAGGGAAAAATTATGTAACTGTAGAAACCTAGAAGACTGCCCATTAGAAAATAAATGCTGCATTAAATCAGTGGTATACCAATGTACTATATCATCCACTGAGAGCCCTAGCACTAATAAGATATACATAGGGTCCACGAAGAATGATTTTTAAAGATAGATGGAGGCAGCATAAGTGCTCTTTTCAATAATATAAACAAAAAGAAATCAGACTTCCCTATCTAAATATTTTTGGCATTTGAAGGAAACAAATAGGACACCTAAAGTTAAATGGAAAATTATTAACAAAGGCTAGAACATGTAAAACTTGGGATGACCCATGCCTTTTATGCATCCATGAGAAATTGCACATAATTAAGCTTCTAAAAATAATAATAATCTATTAAACAATAGACACGAGTTAACGGTTTTTGTAGGCATCATCAGATTTTTGGTTTGAACTATTAGCTAAAACGAGCATACAATATAATAACTTGTTTAATCCATAGCCCACTCATCAGATTCATGATTTGAATAATTAACTAAAACATGCATACAATATAACACCCTTCATAATTCATAGCCGAAATAAATAGTTTAAATACCTAAAAAAAGATAACCTTTATGAAGTCGTCAAAAAACAAACGTTACGACAGTTTTGTTTTGTTTGTTTATTTATATGCACAAATCCCTTTCATAAAAAAATAAATAAATCCCCATAGACATGCAAACTAGACGAGGGTTAATACATCTTCCGTTTCAAATTTAGACACCCCCACCTTTCACTGACTTGACACCTACGAAAGTAACTCTATACTGATACTTATTATTAACACCCAACATCCGCCTACCCAACTTAAACAATTCGCCCTAGCTGTTACCATGGAAATTTTGATTTCAATTTTTAAAACACGTAAATTTCAGAAACACGTTACTCCAAAAAAATTTCGCTTGAAGATGGAACAGAGCTTATTTTAACTCAATTTAATTTAAATAATTTAAATAAATATCTTGAAGTTTTCAGCTCTTGTTTTGAAACATGAGACTTCTTATGTAGCGTTTTGGAATCATATTTTTTAATAAATAATCATATTTATTCTCTACTTTTGTATCGAGCACTATTTTTTAAAAATAATAACTAAAATACTAAGGGACTTTGGATTATTTACCTAACCAGTTCCTTCCTATTTTCTATATATTTTCATATATATATATATATATATATATATATATATATATATATATATATATATATATATATATATATATATATATATATAATATAAAAAAGAAAGAACAGTAAGATATATAATCTGGTGTTCTTATAGATATATTTTTAATTTTTTAAAAGTTACTCCAAAATTCGCCTGAGGATGAAATGGAACTAATGCTTTTAATTTAATTGCAAAATTAAATTGGGGCTTTTAGCTTCTATTTTTGAAACATGGTTAGAACTGTGAAGCGGAAAAAAACATATTTTAAATCAATATATATATATATATATATATATATATATATATATATATATATATATATATATATATATTAAAAATATTTATTGAGAAAAAATATTATGGTTTTGTTTTACATACAAAGTATAATATTTTTTTTCTCAATAAATCCACATTACAACTAAAACGTTTGCGGCACCCTCTTCTTTTTAATATACATACTTTTCTCTCTGTTGGAACCACTACAACATATTTCTTTTTATATATATATATATATATATATATATATATATATATATATATATATACCTATGCTTTGTAGATTATGTCAAAAGTTTGATAAAGTACGTCAAAAGAACATATTTTTTTTGTTTTATGCATTTCACCCCAAGCAAGGCTGGAGTGCTACTAGAACGCAAGGGGTTACCGAGGGAGGGGAAAAGAAGCGTGTTTGGAGAGAGGATAAAGAGAAGGAAGGGGAACAAGTAAAAGGTATCAGAAGATGTCGATTGACATGACACTTGAATATTTCAAGATTATAGCTATCAGGGAAGCAAGTAAAAAGAAGTGTACTCCGGAGACGGGAAGCGTGAGAGAAGAAGCTGTTTGATTAGAAGAGACGGTTACATTTAATACTTTCGACAGTGAAAAGGTGGGACCCAAATGCCAACCTAGTAATTCGCTTGAATTCATGCAGTCTGAGGACCAGAGAAAGCAACCCATTGGAACAGTTGCTGTGGAAATACTTTTAGAAGAGACAGACGGAAGACACTGCACATCTGTGAGAAAGTGACTGTAGACGAGATGTCAGATCAGGATTTATCACATTGTATATCCGTCTCTGGATTTTTGTCGAAAATCTCGAGATTTACAGCAGGGGGAACCAGACCATATATGAGAGCAATATTCCATGCAAGGACGGAAGGTTGATTTATAGATTTGAAGGATGGACTCAGACGAGAAAAACTTTCTGGAACGACACAGAGAATGAAATCCTCTTGCCGTAGATGCAGCTATTGAGTCTATGTATTTGTTCCACCACATACCATCGGACAGCGTGAGACCAAGCAGGCGCAACGAAGCGCTCACGTAGAGTTGGACATCAGCCATGATGTTGCGAGGCAGGGAGGGTTCTCTGTGGTGGGTAAATGAAAGCAGTTTCGTTTTGGAGGCATTGATGTTTACAAGCCATTTCTAGCCCCACTCAATCACAGATCGGAAGTCCTTTTCGAGACCGGCGGCCATGTTAGTTTTGTCATCGACAGTAGATTTACCATCGACGCAGGAGTGAATAGTAGTGTCGTCTGCAAAGATGCCTACTTGGGAACTGATGACATCGGGAAGATCGTTAATAAAGATCAGAAACAGTGTAGGACCCAAGATAGACTTGGTGATTTCCATAAAAAGCTCAGAATCAGTGTTAATATCTCAGAATGTGTGAGTTAACTATCAATTTAATTTAAAGGGATGGTAAATCGTAAAAAACACAAAACAATCAATAAAATAACCGAAAAGATTGGCGGAATGCATTTTCACTTTGACAAGAAACTATCATATTGCATATACATATCAGGGGAGAGCCTGAGACCAAGCAGACGTAACGAGGCGTTCTCGTGGAGTTGATCGTCAGCCATTACGATGGGAAGTAGAGTGGGTTCCATGTTGTGGGTAAATGATAGTAGTTCCGTTTTGGAGGCATTGAAGTTTTCAAGCCATTTCCTGTCCCAGTCAACCACAGATTGGAGGTCTTTTTCGAAAGCGGCGGTCAGGATATTTTTATCAACGATACCAGATTTACTATTGAGACAGTGGTAAATAGTACAAAATAAACTGGGCCCGCCGCCTATAGAAATTTTGGAAGAAACGTTTTTGATATTCATGACCTGGAGTGCGAGAGAAGAAGCTGTTACATATGTAACTGTTTCTTCAGTGAAAGGGCGGGACCGAGATACCAACCTAGTAGCTCGCTTAAATTCATGCAGTCTGGGAACCAGAGAAAGCAACTCGTCGGAACAGTCGCCGTGAAAACACTTATAGAAGAGACAGAGGGAAGCCACGCCACGTCTGTGAGAAAGCGACTATAGACGAGATGCCAGATGAGGACCTACAATATTGCATATCCATCAGGGACTCCAGACCATATATAACAGCAATATTCCATGCAATGACGGATGATTGATTTTTAGATTCGGACGATGGACGTGAAAATCTTTCTGACATGACACAGAGAACCAACTTTCCTTGCTGTAGATGAAGCTATTGAGTTTATGTATTAGTTCAACCTCATATTATCGGACAGCGTGAGACCGAGCAGCCGCAAGAGGCGCTCACGTAGAGTTGGGCATCAGCCATTATGTTGGATAACTGTGGGAATTATTAAGTAACACATATATTTTGGAAGAAAATTAGAACAATTTCGAACTTATAGAAGCAAACTGCCTGGACACAAATACAAAATATATTTAGTAAATATTAAACAAATATAAAAGAGTATAAGGCAAGGAAGTGTCTTCTCACCGAATTTACTCAACCTATCCAGTGATGGGGTTAGAAGTCCTACCAAGACTCATTAGTAGTGTCCACAAGTTTAACAAAATTAAATATGAAAATGCCATAATATTGATGTAGCAGACAGGAAACTACAGAGATTCCTAGAGAAGATTATGAAGGAAAGCATCAAGAAAGGACTAAGTATCATTTGTAAGAAAAAAATGTATACTTTATTTACATCATTCAGACTATTGTTCTCACCTTTGTCGCCATATTTATTACAACGTTTCGGCCGTTGTACGCTTCGGACTCCTTCAGGTAGTTGGAATGTCGAACTGAACCCTTTATTTTGTGCCATGTTTAATGGGTGTCAGTTATCAGTTATCTCCTGTTAATTCACCTCTCAAAGTTCTTCACTGCCTTATGTGGGTATTGAACTCACACTCTTTGGGTCCTGTTAATATCCGAATAATGTAAATAATGTACATAATACCTCATCTCAGAAATTTAGACAGAAAATGTATACTTGTTAGCAAAAAAAGAAGCAGCTCAAGACGCGAATTACAAATTGTAGATACCAAAATCAAGGACAAAGAAAATTTAAAGGGAAGGGTTTTAACGGAGAACGGAAAATGTGTAGCCGAAATCCGAAAGAACATTAAGATAGCGAAAGATGCCTTCCAAAAGCTAAGCAAAGTATTAAAAAACCGGAACAAAAAACATCGGTAGAAACAAAGAAAAGAGTACTGGATTTTTTATGTAATGTCGATTCTCCTATATGACAGGGAAGGCTGGACAATCCCCTTACAGATCGAGAAAAGACTGGAGAACAGAAATGTGGTTCTACAGAAGGATACTGAGGATACCATGGACCGAACAAGTGAGCAACGACGCAGTTTAAGAAAAAAATGAAAACAAAATGTACACATAACACGAGAAAGAGACAGTTAAAACGACCTACGTACATAACTGGGAAAGAGTGCTTGGAAAAATTAACATTCACAATAAAAATTTAAGGAAAGATAGACAAAGTAAAAAAGATCATAACCTACCGAACAGACTTGGGTAAATGCTTGACAGAAGCCGATTTAGAAGAGGATTAAATATATAAGGAACTACAAATGACAAGAAATTGTGTAGAGTCATGATCGGTCACACCCTCAAGAAACACGGCACATTGAGGAATAATTGATAGCTGTCCTTCTTCTGTTTTCTATTTATGAAAGCTTATTAGGTTGGTTATCGATAGTTCCCCTTGACCTACTTGCCCTCAATATGTCCTTTGAATGTTAAATTTTCCAAGCCTTCTTTCCTCATTATGTCCTACAAATATCAGCTACCTCTTTCTGATTATAAGTACAAGTATCCTTTTTCGTTATCACTTCACTTTAAACTTCCTACTTTTTTACATGTCTCGCCCATGCTATTTTCAGCAACCTTCTGTCAAACCACATCTCTGTTGCCTCAAGTCTCTTCTTCATCCGTTGAGAACATTTTCTGGCATTTACTGCTATATAGAAGTATTAAAAAGTCTCACATTTTTAGTGGTCTCTTATAACACTCCCCAGAGTTTTATTTCTACAATTTTTGTCGTAGTTTACGTTTTTGCATGTTGACAGAAGTGTACAGTCTTTTTCCCTTGTCCGGCGACCGCCAATCTCTTCGGTTCAACAATAAAAGACTTCAACACGGAGAATTTTGACATGTACTAATCATCCAATGAGGGTCGCCTCACCACTGGGAGCCATTTCAGACACGAACGAGAACACGTCTGCATCGCTTGACACTCAAGGAACGACTAGCTGAAAAACTTTCTCTACCATTCCCACGCTAGCTCAGCCAATCAAAATCGACTTCTTTATTATGTCTTACATCTGACCCCCAAGGTTAACTTTCGGAGCTGAGATGCACTTCCCCTAAAAATAATAGACTGCTAGACTAATTTTTAACAATGCCTTGGACTATCTTTCTTGTAAACGACCCGGCATTTTGTCTTCTAACGATTGATTGTAAGTTCTTTACTTGCATTATTTACATTATTCAAACTATTATCCTTATGTTCGTTTTCATACTCACAACATTTTGGCTGTTGTATGCCCCGGCCTTCTTAAGAAGATTAGAATTTCGAACGATCCCTTTATTTCATCCATCGAAGTAGATTGTTCTAGTTCCACATGTCATGCCTCTTCCGGATGTCTCAGTTATTTCTCTTTAACTCAACTCTACAAGTTTTGGTTCACCACTGCTGTGGCCTGGTATTGAACACACAACTCTTGGGTCTAGTCACTGAATCTAACTAACTTGTTTATCCACTGTACCATGTGTCCTTGAGTTAAAGGTAAATGCCTGAGACATCCCAGGTATAGCAAGTGGAACTAGAACAGTTTCAATCACATGAAGAAGGCTGATGCATACAACGGCCGAAACGTTGTGAATGTGACAATAAAGATGATTATAACAGTCAGAATAATGTAAATAATGCAATTAATCATAATACCTCGTCTCAGAGATATAGAGGGCGAAACGTTGTGAATACTTCAATGAAGACGAGGACAACAGTCAGAGTAATGTAAATATTGCAAGTAATCATAATAAGGGATATAGAACGTTATGAATATAGTAATGAAGATGAGGATAACAATTCGAATAATGTATATAATATAAGTAATCATAATACCTCATCTCAGAGATATAGAGGCCGAAACGTTATGAATATGGCAATGAAGATGAGGATAGCAGTCGGAAAAAAGTAAATAATGAAAATAATCATAATGCCTCATCTCAGAGATATAGACAGTTGTTAGTTCTTTCTTCTCTTGATTCTTTACTACGTTGGCTATGATCTCCTGCAGTTTATTGGTTTGTTAGATTTATAAAATTTGGGATTTTGGGTTAAAATGAGCGTGATATTATGATTGCAACGTAGATGGATCACGTCAAAAGTATTTTATAATCGTGCAGCCAAAATCTGATATGTATATCTGAGCAGAAATAAAGGGTTGGGTAATTAGAATTGATTGCTAGAAAGATCGGAACAGAATAGAATTGCCAGAATACAATTTGTAAACAGCTCTAGACAGATTAATACTGATAGAATTATCTTATCGGACTAATAATTGTAAGATTAGCGGAAGCTGACATACTCATAATACGTCATGAACCTCGTAACATATTAGAATGATAAGGACCCCACGGGTACCGTAGCTATAGAAGCACTGTTGGGTCCTGGGTACTCTACAAGCTAGTCTTGAATTCATACATTTCCTTCCTCTTGACTGTTTCTTTTTATAAATTTAACCCATAGCAGGGTAAAATGAATTTATGCCTTCCACAGCTATTAGCACAAATCAACGATAAGAAATCCAGAGGGATCTTAACTAAGAACGATGAATTCATCTTCCGCGTTGCTAACGATTCACCTATCCGCGACTCCTCGTTGTATATACTACAATTGACTAAAACGATTTGACCAACTAATATTTTGGTTGGTTGGGTTTATCTAGCGGCATGTCAATCTCTGTAGGTTATACAGAAATCTAAATAATTTGAATACAATTTTATGGTTTCGACTATATATATTTTGAAAGAAATTGTATGGCTTCAACCACAGAAAATGTATTGTTGGTCATTTTGCTATAAATATAAAATATATTGTCACTAATTCTACTAAAATATATATTGCCGATAATTTCGCTATATATATTGCTGGTAAATTTACTTTAAATATATATTGCTGATAATTATTTTTTTTAAATATATACACATGTAATGTTGTTATTTTTATTTTAAAAATGTATTTTTCTAATTTCATTAATGTTTTGTCTTCGTTTGAGGGTTCATTGTTTGCCGAAAGCTGTGATCCTAACAGGTGCTACTACCCCGGGTTAAGGTGACCCTGAAAACAAGATCAATTAAGAGGTGGCTCCACACTCCTCAAAAACTCCAGATCAGAATTCTTGCTGCCAGATGCAGTTGATCGTCGTACCCAGGACGAACCAACTAAAATTAACAAAGATATACGCAGATTATCGAGCAGGATTGGCCCTGATATGTTAATAAATTTATATAGACTAAAATTGTCAAATCTGGATATGGTCTGGCTGATGAGTCAGATTTAAGCAGACGAAGATTGATAGATATATATATGGGTGGAGTAAGAGTGTTAAATATAGCCAAGTCTACACAGATAGGGAGAGAGAATGAGAGAGAAAGAGAAAAATAGAGAGAGAGAGAGATCTGCGATGATAAATGCCAGAAATCAACAATCTGAAGAGTCAAAATAAACTGAAGAAATATTCTTCCGAAATCCACACCTGGAATGGTCTCTGGTTATCTAAGTCTATATTTTTTCCTTTCCGAATTCTTTGAGGTTAGTACAAAAGCCTGAAAACCATTTTCAGAATAATTGATATTCTTATTTGTGTTTTTTCGATTGCTTTTCCTTCCGTCCCACGTGTTTTGGTGCATTGAGATTTGCAAGTCTGAAAGGGCAAGGAGAGAAAAATCTGAATGTAGGCAAACGGAGAAAAATATGGGCCTCAGAAGAGTGTTAATCAAAGAAATTTGAGTCTAATAGGAAAAACAATGAGGGGATAGATAGAGGAGAATAGTGGGATAAATTCAGGGTAGGGAAGAAGAAGAAGAAGAAGAAGAAGAAGAAGAAGAAGAAGAAGAAGAAGAAGAAAAGGAAAAGAGGTGAAAGGTATGAAAAATAAGAGGGGAATTAAAATACAAGTGAAACAAAGGAAGAAAGAAAAAAAAAGAAATGAATATGTTACAAAGAAAGAAAGAAAGAAAGACAGATAGACAGAAAAGCAGAAAGGCAGAAGAAAGAAAGAAAGAAAGAAAGAAAGAGAATGTGAACAACATCTGCGAGAAAAATGAATATGCTGACAAAGAAAGAAAGAAAGAAAGAAAGAAAGAAAGAAAGAAAGAAAGAAAGACATTGACAGATAGACAGACATTGGGAACAACATCTTTCAGAAAGAATAAATATGTCGAGAAAGAAAGAAAGAAAGACAGCGAAGGGAAAGAAAGAAAGAAAGAAAGAAAGAAAGAAAGAAAGAAAGAAAGAAAGAAAGAAATGAACAGACGGATAAAGAAAGAGAGAAAGACAGATGCCGAGAAAGAAAGAAAGAAAGAAAGAAAGAAAGAAAGAAAGAAAGAAAGAAAGAAAGAAAGAAAATGGCAACAACATCTGACGGAAAAATGAATATATTGAGAAAGAAAGACACACAGGCAATGGGAACAACATCTGAAAGAAAGAAAAAGGAAATAAGGAAACACCTAAAGGGGAAAGAAAGAAAGAAAGAAAGAAAGAAAGAAAGAAAGAAAGAAAGGAAATGGCAACAACATCTGACGGAAAAATGAATATATTGAGAAAGAAAGAAAGACACACAGGCAATGGGAACAACATCTGAAAGAAAGAAAAAGGAAATAAGGAAACACCTAAAGGGGAAAGAAAGAAAGAAAGAAAGAAAGAAAGAAAGAAAGAAAGAAAGAAAGGAAATGGCAACAACATCTGACGGAAAAATGAATATATTGAGAAAGAAAGACACACAGGCAATGGGAAACAACATCTGAAAGAAAGAAAAAAAGGAAATAAGGAAACACCTAAAGGGGAAAGAAAGAAAGAAAGAAAGAAAGAAAGAAAGAAAGAAAGAAAGAAAGAAAGAAAGGAAATGGCAACAACATCTGACGGAAAAATGAATATATTGAGAAAGAAAGAAAGACACACAGGCAATGGGAACAACATCTGAAAGAAAGAAAAAGGAAATAAGGAAACACCTAAAGGGGAAAGAAAGAAAGAAAGAAAGGAAATGGCAACAACATCTGACGGAAAAATGAATATATTGAGAAAGAAAGAAAGACACAGGCAATGGGAACAACATCTGAAAGAAAGAAAAGGAAATAAGGAAAACTAAAGGGGAAAGAAAGGGGGAAAGAAAGAAAGAAAGAAAGAAAGAAAGAAAGAAAGAAAGAAAGAAAAGAAAGAAAAAGAAAGAAAGGAAATGGCAACAACATCTGACGGAAAAATGAATATATTGAGAAAAGAAAGAAAGACACACAGGCAATGGGAACAACATCTGAAAGAAAAAAAAGGAAATAAGGAAACACCTAAAGGGGAAAGAAAGAAAGAAAGAAAGAAAGAAAGAAAGAAAGAAAGAAAGAATGATAATTATTAGGGTAAATGCCTGTTAGAAAGAGAAAATGAATATCTTCATGAAGAAAAAAGAAATAACGAAAGACTATGGACACATCGTTCGGAAAGCATGAATATGCCCAGAAAGAAAGAAAGAAAGAAAGAAAGAAAGAAAGAAAGAAGGAAATGAACAGACGGATAAAGAAAGAGAGAAAGACAGATGCCGAGAAAGAAAGAAAGAAAGAAAGAAAGAAAGAAAGAAAGAAAGAAAGATAGGAAATGGCAACAACACCTGACGGAAAAATGAATATATTGTGAAAGAAAGAAAGACACACAGGCAATGGGAACAACATCTGAAAGCAAGAAAAAGGAAATAAGGAAACACCTAAAGGGGAAAGAAAGAAAGAAAGAAAGAAAGAAAGAAAGAAAGAAAGAAAGATAGGAAATGGCAACAACATCTGACGGAAAAATGAATATATTGAGAAAGAAAGAAAGACACACAGGCAATGGGAACAACATCTGAAAGAAAGAAAAAGGAAATAAGGAAACACCTAAAGGGGAAAGAAAGAAAGAAAGAAAGAAAGAAAGAAAGAAAGAAAGGAAATGGCAACAACATCTGACGGAAAAATGAATATATTGAGAAAGAAAGAAAGACACACAGGCAATGGGAACAACATCTGAAAGAAAGAAAAGGAAATAAGGAAACACCTAAAGGAAAGAAAGAAAGAAAGAAAGAAAGAAAGAAAGAAAGAAAGAAAGGAAATGGCAACAACATCTGACGGAAAAATGAATATATTGTGAAAGAAAGAAAGACACACAGGCAATGGGAACAACATCTGAAAGAAAGAAAAAGGAAATAAGGAAACACCTAAAGGGGAAAGAAAGAAAGAAAGAAAGAAAGAAAGAAAGAAAGAAAGAAAGAAAGGAAATGGCAACAACATCTGACGGAAAAATGAATATATTGAGAAAGAAAGAAAGACACAAGCACTCCATCCACTATTCTTCTTCTATCACTCCTATCTGCTCTCGCTCCAAATCTTCTGCAACCCCCTGCATCCTAGTGGCTTCACGCCTTGCTCGGGGCGTAATGCTTAAAAAAAATCAAAATGGTTTAATTCTTTTTTATTCTATAAATAGATCTTTTTTTTCCATTCTCAGATTGAAAAGAAAATAAATTCCTAATGATTACTTGTTTTTTTTTTTTAGAACCAATTCCTGGAAATGTTGGATGCCATTATTGAATGTTATTACAGATACGGAATATCTGTTGATTATTGTGCTATTATATTTTATAATATTATCCTCATGGTACCTTTTTTGTCAAAACTCTGGTGTTTTTTCTTGTTTGTTTTGTTTTGTTATTTGTAACAGGATTCATTGGCTAAATCTTATTCACATTTGGTAGGACTGACAGGAAAGATTAATCGAAAAATACGTAATATTTGTTCAACTGTGTTTTGCATCTTGGCGAAATGGACAGATCAACTGATTCGTAAAGTGAAATTGTGTTCATCCAGGATGTTCTTACTTTTGCTGGATGAACCCCGCCATAATTGACCATATCTTTATGGGTGTGACTCTACTCACCACACTGAGACTATTTAGTTCAAATTTAGAGGTTTTGAAACCATAGCTGTCCTTAACCGCGTGCTCCCAAGGCTTTAGGACCTAGCCAGAACAATAGATCGATTAAACGAATCAAAAGGATATATTGATTATTCATCGTCTTATAAATCAAAGATGTTGTGGACAGCTGAAAATGACCAGAGATTACATGGTCGAAACATTGTAACTTCAATAACATCTCTAGTAATTAATATGGGAGCAACAGTTAAATGACTCAAATAATTTATATTAAAAATTCTTAATTACAAAAGTCTAATAAAATAAGTGACACCTGAAGATGACTCCGGGGTACTTGGTCGAAACATCGTGTCTATAATAGCGTCTATAATAATCAAGGTGAGAAAATAAGCGCAACTAATCGAATAAGTTAAAATATATTGGAATTCATCATCTCAAAAATCAAAACGTCTATTGAATACCTGAAGATTGCCACATGGTAGCTGACCGAAACGTCTATAATAATATATATAATAAACAATATGAGAAAAATAGTTCAAATATTTTAAAATATTATACGGTATTTTCTCATTCTCAAAAATCAAAAAATCATAATGAACAAATGAAGATGGCCACAGGGTAACTGACCGAAACGTTGTTTTGCTTTTGTTCTTGAAATTCTTTAAACGAAAGTCACTTTTTGAATCTGCGTGCGTTATTGTAATCGTCATAGTTGAATGTTGGCTTTCTTTCCATAAAACTGACAACATTTCATTAGCTTTTTCAATTTCAGTTCAACTTTTATCACAATCATATTTTTTTCTTGTTCATTGTGACAGTGTGAACGTTGAAGAATAATTACTTTGGAAGATTTTATACCATAAAATGTTGACATTGTTATGTTGAACTCAGCCATTAGTTACAATGAACTTTCACCAGCGTCTAGTCTGTTTAAAATTTCCACTTTTTGCGATAACTTCAAAGTTGTTCTTTTCCTCTTATTCCCATCATCCTTTGCACCAATACAAGCCATTAGGGTGAAATAAGCATAAGCAATTATCCAAAGTAAATTACCTGAAAAACAGAAATTTCAAACCAGTTACATATCACTCAAATAGTTCAAATATACACATCAAATTTATGTCCGGATATGTGGGATTCCGGATATGAGGTAGTCCGGATGTGCAGGATTCCGGATATAGGCACTCCAGATATGCGGGATTCCGGATATAGGCACTCCGGATATGCGGGATTCCGGATATGCGGGATTCCGGATATGTGGGATTCCGGTTATGAGGGATTCTAATGTATTATGAAGTCAATCTCTCTTTAGATTTTACAAGGAATTGCAGTAATCAGGTTAGCCTGTTTAGCTCATGCACCATTACGTAAACATTTAACTCATACAGAACTATTAAATCTGTAGTTTATTGCTCGCTGTATTTTCAGGAAAACAATATTGGCTTTAAAAACAAGAATTACATACGGTAAAATAAACATCGATATTTTATCAATGCTGCATTGTATATAATATTGAAAGCAAAAGCAAGGAGTCATTTAAACTCGTGTTGCATCATTCTGGATCATTAAACATTGAAATGATTCGTTATTGTTTGTCAAAACCCTGGGGTTTTTTGTTTTGTTTTTTTTTTGTAACAGGATTCATTGGCTAAATCTTATTCACATTTGGTAGGACTGACAGGAAAGATTAATCGAAAAATACGTAATATTTGTTCAACTGTGTTTTGCATCTTGGCGAAATGGACAGATCAACTGATTCGTAAAGTGAAATTGTGTTCATAAAGCAAAAAAAAAAGAAAAAGCGTCTGTCAATCTTTCTGTTTTTCTTGTTTTATAAAACTAATTTCGTTTACTTTAAGAGTATATATATATATATATATATATATATATATATATATATATATATATATATATATATATATATGTATATACTATACGTTGTTTATTTAGACACAAATATTTAAGTAAACGGTCTATTTTTCTTTTTGTAATAAACAGTATTAACAACATTTACCGGCCTGAATGTCCGAGAAATTTTCATAGAAAATATGTCCTCGCAAACGAATCAAACCTGTATCCTACACTGAACCGTCATATAGCCTGACATGCTATACAAGGTTAGCTACAAAAGGGGCGTCTGGTTAACTGGTATAGCACGGCAAGCTATATGACAGTTCCGTGTAGATTAAGGTTCGATTACTGTGGGAGTACACATAATTTCTAAGAAAATTTCTAGAACGTTCAGGCCAGTAAATGTTGTTAATAATGTTTATTATAAACAGGGCATTTACTTAAATATTTGTGACTGTAGAAATAACGTTAAACTAATAAAATATATTCAAATAATTGTCGGACTTTTGTCCATTTCGTAGTATATATATATATATATATATATATATATATATATATATATATATATATTATGAATATGGCTTTTATTGATTCATGTATTACTATTCGTTTTTGTACTAATATTAGCTGCTATCGTGTTTTGTCAGACACAAGACCAACTTTATTTAATAATCGACAGGATATCAATAATTGAAAAAAAAAATAGAAATGGTCTATTTCAAAATCTGTACCAACCGAACGGCACAAGATTGTTAAAATTTTGATCTGTTAAATCTCCATCCGTTTCTGTCTGTATTTTTCATTTTCAGCTTATCTCTGTGCCTTTCTATCTGTAATTATCTCCTTTTAGAGTTTAAAATAAGTTCCCAGATCACTCTTATAAATAAAGGCAATGAACAGACAGAATAAATTCCATTTTTAAAGTAAACATTTTGCATACAGCTCTCTCTCTCTCCCCACCTCTCACTCCCCCTCACTCACTCTCTCTCCTCTCCCTCTCTCAATCCCCCTCTCATTCCCCCTATTTCTCTCTCCTCTCACTCTCCCTCACTCTCTCCCTCTCTCTCTCCCAATCTTACTCCCTCTCAACCCCCGCTCTCTCTTTCTCTCTCATTGGTTCCGGTGTTTATTCGAAGTTGCAATGTCATTTTGATCTTACACAATTTTCCCATGATGTAAAAAATGTTTTATTAACACCGTAACATTATTGCACGTGTCTTTAGATAAATTTATTAAATGAATATATTAATACAGCTCAAAAGATTATCTGAAAAGGAGCATATAATGGTGAAAAAAGAACACGAACTTAATAAAAACAAAATTTTATGGTCAAAATGTTTATGTTATTATTAAGAGGAAAGACTAAAGTAATTTTTTATTTATATTAATTTTTCAAATTTAATCACAAGTTCGAAATTTTGGTTAAAAATCTTGTTTTTCTTCCATCCGTGGGTGGGCCAAAGATTAGTATAAGAAATTATAACATCTGTTTTTGCCGTTAAAACATATTGTTTTGAAAATAATTGCAAAAATCAAATAATTGTCGGAGTTTCATTAATTTTGGAGTGTCAATCTGAGGACAGAAGAGGATTTTTTAAAAAGTTGGATGATTTTATGGTAATTACGAAGGTAGTGCGGCTCGGAGGACTATATATATATATATATATATATATATATATATATATATATATATATATAAAGGAAGTATTCATACAAAACTAAGGCAAAGGTTAATGATTTAAATGGCAAGACATCCATCTTGCAAACGATTCAAATAGTACACAAAAACCTCTAAATCCGTTATGCATGAGTTGATCCTTGTTTATATAAATTTCTGCCGTATTAGTTGTTTTTTTTACTACAAGCTTTCGTCTGTTCCTACAGACATCGTCAGGTATATAATAGATGTTGTTCTTGGTTTTTTCTTAGTAATAAGAGGACATCGAAAATATATGTGTATTGTATCCGAAATGCTATAAAAAAATGAGTTATTGGTTTTTGAACGCGCCAAAGCAACGCTGAGTTTGATTTTGAATTTTTTTTTAAAATGTCTGCGTCTATACCAAATATGGTAATGAACAAAATGTTTTTACTGGTAAATTTTTTACTGTCAAAGTGGCATGAACTATATTGTTCAATAATTACAGTAATGTCGCAATTTATTAACCAAAAAGTCGCACATGGATCAGATATTTAAATTACAATAAACGTGCAATCAATTTACAAATACATGAATTATTCATACAAAACTAATGCAAAGGTTAATGATTTAAATGGCAAGACATCCATCTTGCAAACGATTCAAATAGTACACAAAAACCTCTAAATCCGTTATGCATGAGTTGATCCTTGTTTATATAAATTTCTGCCGTATTAGTTGTTATTTTACTACAAGCTTTCGTCTGTTCCTACAGACATCGTCAGGTATATAATAGATGTTGTTCTTGGTTTTTTCTCTTAGTAATAAGAGGACATCGAAAATATATGTGTATTGTATCCGAAATGCTATTAAAAATGAGTTATTGGTTTTTGAACGCGCCAAAGCAGCGCTGAGTTTGATTTTGAATTTTTTTTTTTAAAATGTCTGCGTCTATACTAAATATAGTAATGAACAAATGTTTTTACTGGTAAATTTTTTACTGTCAAAGTGGCATGAACTATATTGTTCAATAATTAAAGTAATGTCGCACTTATTAACCAAAAGTCGCACATGGATCAGATATTTAAATTACAATAAACGTGCAATCAATTTACAAATACATGAATTATTCATACAAAACTAATGCAAAGGTTAATGATTTAAATGGCAAGACATCCATCTTGCAAACGATTCAAATAGTACACAAAAACCTCTAAATCCGTTATGCATGAGTTGATCCTTGTTTATATAAATTTCTGCCGTATTAGTTGTTATTTTTACTACAAGCTTTCGTCTGTTCCTACAGACATCGTCAGTATATAATAGATGTTGTTCTTGGTTTTTTCTCTTAGTAATAAGAGGACATCGAAAAATATGTGTATTGTATCCGAAATGCTATTAAAAATGATTTTGGTTTTTTGAAAAATGATTTTTGATTTTGAATTTTTTTTTTTTAAAATGTCTGCGTCTATACTAAATATAGTAATGAACTGGTAAATTTTTTTACTGTCAAAGAGATAAAACCAAGAACAAGTCGAAATTTAAATATTATATATTGCATGACTGAATTGTTTATGTCTGTTCTTGGTAGGAATAGAAAATTAATTTGCTTAAAAATATTTTAATAAAAAAATAACTTATTACTAAGAGAAAAACCAAGAACAACATCTATTATATATTTGATAGGAACAGACGAAAGCTTGTAGTAAAATAACAACTAATACGGCAGAAATTTATATAAACAAGGATCAACTCATGCATAACGGATTTTACTATTTGAATCGTTTGCAAGATGGATGTCTTGCCATTTAAATCATTAACCTTTGCATTAGTTTTGTATGAATAATTCATGTATTTGTAAATTGATTGCACGTTTATTGTAAATATATATATATATATATATATAGTGGCCTGACGATTGCGTCTCGCCTGATACTTACTGTCACCTCAGTGTTGACTTTTATATTTACACCTGCCTCATCTCTGATATTGAGCACGTTATACGATAAAATATATAATATCTTAAGACTATATATATATATATATATATATATATATATATATATATATATATATATGTATCTATCTATCTATACATATATATATATATATATATATATATATATATATATATATATATATATATGTATAAAAGTAAATATTGAAGACAACACTCAGAGGCGATAAGCTGTTTCTTTGCTAGACGCAATCGTCAGGCTGCGAGTGTCGGATTTTTCGCGAATATTTATATATATATAGGTCAGTGGTTCATTGTGGGTAATCTATTCTGGCGCTTATTTTGGCAGGAGTGACTTGTTTATTTATCTATTTGGCTTAATTTATTTTTTACTTGATTTTTAATTTCATTTTTTAAATATTTATTTATTGATTTTAGGTTTAGGCTTGGGGGGTAATTTGCTTAGATTGCTTATTTTACTTTTGTTTATTTATGTTTGCTTCATATATATATATATATATATATATATATATATATAATGCTCAGTCTATACTCAGCACCTGAAGATTGCGTTGCGCATGAGACTCCCAGTGAGATAATAAGCTTATTAATATATGTTTAATATACTTCATAGCTCTGTTTTATTACATCGAGCACTATTTTATTAACACCAGCGCCATATGTGATACAACCCTAATCGTGGCAAATTAATCCAAAGCGTTTCGATCTCTTCAGTAATATAACACACGCGAATAAGAAAAATTTCCCCGGAAAAGAATGTTCGACTTGATTTATGTTTTAGTTTTTATTTCTCGTTTCGTTCAGAAAGGACCCAGGTATATCCGAAAATACCGATTTACAAAATCTTTTTCATGCATGTTTCCATCGGGTCAAAAGGTCAACACATATACAATAAATATTGTTAGTTTTATTAGCAATATTATTATTTTTGTTCTTTTTTTTTATCGCTCGAATCACTGGGATATTATGCCTATACACATATATATATATATATATATATATATATATATATATATATATATATATATATATATATATATATGTGTGTGTGTGTGTGTGTGTATTTGTGTGTGTGTGTGAATGTGCCTGTTATTTCAGTCGTGCATGTGTACATGAATCTAAACTATCTTTTCACTTAAATAAAGACACATGCGGAAGAGCAATTTGATGTGCGCTTATTCATGAACTGCGACCAATAAATATTCCCGCTTTTCATAGCGTCAAAATTTCGAAACCGTTTTTTAAGTAAATAAATCAATAGATAGATAGATAGATAGATAGATAGAAGTAAATATACAAAGATAGCTGGAAGTGAATATACTAAGATAGATAGATAGATAGATAGATAGATGTGAATATACTAAGATTGACAGACATACTGATGTGAATATATTAAGAAAGACAGAAGTGAATGTACTACGGCAGATAGATAGATAGATAGATAGATAAATAATGAGATTATATATATATATATATATATATATATATATATATATATATATATATATAGTACAAAGAAAGAACAGTAAGATATATCATATGGTGTTGTTTTTAGATATTTTTATTTTACAAAACAGTGCTCAATGTAAATTGACAGAGCATAAATATTTTAAATTAACCGATTTAAAAATATGGTTCCTTCGCAACACAGGTATTACCATGTTTCAAAATCAGAAGCTAACAAATTCAAATTCAATTATTTAAATTAAATTAAAAGCACTAGTTCTGAGTCATTTTCAAGTGAATTTTGGAATAAGTTATTTTGAAATTTACTAAGTTTTAAAAGCACATACATTCATAATATTTTTGTTTCCAAGGATACAGAGAAATCCAATCATTTAGACAGGGGCGGTAGCGTGTTCATTTTTATTAACAACTATTGTATGAAATATGAGTGGATTTCGAAAAGAGGTTAAGTCCAAGGATGGTAGAGGTGACATCCGTTTGACGAATGTTGTGTTTTTTTCTTTAAACGACAAAAAAATTATATGTATCTATCTCATCATGTTCATATCTCTCTCTCTCTCTCTCTATCTATCTATATATATATATATATATATATATATATATATATATAGAGAGAGAGAGAGAGAGAGGGGCGGAGAGATGAACATGATGAGATAGATACATACATACATATATATATATATATACATAGATACATAAATAGCTAAAGAATAAAAACTTAGATAAGAACAGACTGAGATAGATAGATAGATAGATAGATAGATAGATAGATAGATAGATAGATAAGAACAGTCTGAGATAGATAGATAGATAGATAGATAGATAGATAGATAGATAGATAGATAGATAGGTAAGAAAAAATGAGAAAGATCATGAAAGAGAAACATTCAAATAATTAATAATGATAAAAACTGGTCTCAGTGAAGGACATACATAGATACATACACATATGTATAAATACATACACAGACACTCATTCACGCACGCACGCACACTACACACAGACACACACACATACACACACACACACACACACACATATATATATATATATATATATATATACATTAAAGACATGAATATGTTGAGCTATTCCGCTGAAAAGGCAAGAGCTCTAAACAGACTGACCCCATATAGATACAGATGAACAGACAGATCCAATTATCGCTATCTATATAAGCACGCCTGAATAAAAAAAAATGATATTCGCCTTCGTTACAAACCGACGAAGCTAATGGGCACATTAAGTAATCGAATCCAGATCGAATCAGTGACCATTTATAGGCTTTGCCATGCGAAAATAGTTCCCTTGGATAAGCCGAAGAAAAGAATGGCCAAAATAATAAGACATGAGGCCAGGTAGCATCAGAGCGACTTTCGCTGACTTTAGATCGAGATAAATTTATCCTCCGATGGATTTAAGTTTCCGACATCTTTTATATTCAGGAAACATAATTTGGGTAACTTCGTTCGTGTGTACTTATGGGAATTATTCCATGTACATGAAGTCATTTCTTCTTTTTGATTACTAATTCTAGGCAATATCAGAGAATGTTAAATTACTATTACTAGAGGGACTATTTTTCCCAGTAGTTTAATGGCTCGACGGTGGAAACACGAAATAGGCGATTCATGATCGAATCCGATCTAGTTCACTGGTCCTTTTCACATTTTAGAAAAGCTATGCATACATCTCTCTCTCTCTCTCTCTCTCTCTCTCTCTCTCTCTCTCTCTCTCTATCTATCTATCTATCTCACCATTTTAGGTTAAATAGCAAAGTAGACTTTTTCTATAGCTTTGGTTTGAAACTAGAAAAAACAAAAAATCCTTCTATATAGACCTAAGAAATGATATTTGAAGACTTTGTCGCACACTGTGTTCTATCTCTGTTTTAAGTTATTTCAAAAACAGAAGCTATTACCAGTGTATATATATATATATATATATATATATATATATATATATATATATATATATAGATAATATTAGTGGAAAATATACATACATATGAAAAATATATAAAAAAATTCCCATACATGTATATTTTCAGAAAATTTTTTCCAAGAGGAAGGATCCAGGTAGAACTCAATGTCTAAGACAGAGTAAGGATATAATAAAAGGCTTAAACACTAATATTCCATGGTCATAATTTATTCCATTGGAATCGTAAATACGATCCAAATCATCAGACCAACAAATTCAAAATGAAAACAGAAAAAAACAACTCCGGAAATCAAAACAGAATTTAGAGAAAGTGTAAGTATGAGGATGAGTGACAGAGAGAATTTTTGGAGATGTGGGTGGGGTGGATTTAAAAAGAGGAGAGAATGAAAGTCGACGGATGTCTAATACATAAAGATACATTTCGTGGTGACATATACACACCACAGACAATTCGGATAGGAAGGGAAAAAAAAAAAAAAAAAGCAAAGAGTGCTCAATACAGAGTAGAGCAAATAAAATTTATTTGAAAATTATAACATAAACATGTTATAAAATCACTTCAAAAATAGCCATTATTGTTTCAAAACTTCTGGTGTCTTATCAAGTGATGGAGTTGAACACTTCTAGTGTCTTATCAAGTGATGGTGTTGAACATTTCTGGTTACTTATCAAGTGATGGTGTTGAACATTTCTGGTTACTTATCAAGTGATGGTGTTGAACATTTCTGGTTACTTATCAAGTGATGGTGTTGAACATTTCTGGTTACTTATCAAGTGATAGGTGTTGAACACTTCTGGTTACTTATCAAGTGATGGTGTTGAACATTTCTGGTTACTTATCAAGTGATAGGTGTTAAACACTTCTGGTTACTTATCAAGTGATAGGTGTTGAACATTTCTGGTTACTTATCAAGTGATGGTGTTGAACATTTCTGGTTAATTATCAAGTGATGGTGTTAAACACTTCTGGTTACTTATCAAGTGATAGGTGTTGAACATTTCTGGTTACTTATCAAGTGATGGTGTTGAACATTTCTGGTTAATTATCAAGTGATGGTGTTAAACACTTCTGGTTACTTATCAAGTGATGGTGTTGAACACTTCTGGTTACTTACTGCTGAACACATAGACGAATATTGGTTTTTCTATTCTACCCATATTGAACTTAATCTATTCCACCATTTTTATCTATATATATAGATAATATGTCTGCCTGTTTGTGTTTTATAATCTGATTGCGTATGTATTGTCTTTTGCAAGATTTCATTCCTCCTTTGCCCATGTCTTCACTTCAAATGTAACTAAATTGTTGTAACGGAATTCAGAGCAGCATTAGATTTTTAACGTTTATTCCAACTTAATTTCAATAAAAACAAAAAAAATAGAAAAACATATGTATTTTTCCTCAGTTTCTTCTTTAAATTATTTTAGAATTTTAAACTTAATATAGATTAAATTTAAAATTGGAAATTTTGAATTTTGAATTTTATAGTATAATTTAATATTTATTAGTTAGAATGAATTCTATTTTACTCTAACCCTAACATTAAAGCATTAACTAATTATTATAACCAAAATTCGTTGTCAAGTTTTTTTTAATTCTCATATACTTGTTTTTTGATTAGTCATTGCAGCTTATGTAACAGCGTTTCCCCTTAGCGTGGGATGTTTGTTTGATTTGAACCTTTTAAAAACCTTTATTCTACATTGAACACCATTACTTGATTAGACACCAGAAGTGTTGAAACAAAATGGCTATTTTTGTAGTGATTTTATAACATATTTATGTCATAATTTTCGAATAAATAATTATATTTGCTCTACTCTGTATTGAGCACTCTGTTAAGAATAGTATTCTTTGGTTATTGGAATTTATTCCGTATACACCAATCCTATACTTATATATATATATATATATATATATATATATATATATATATATATATATGTATGTATGTATGTGTGTGTGTGTCCTGACGATTGCGTTTAGCCTGAACCAGTCTTTCCTTCTGAGTGCTGACTTTAATGTCCACTTTTATATTTTATCTATTTATCTATCTATCTATCTCTCTATCTCTCTCCCTCTATCTATCTCTCTCTCTCTCTATATATATATATATATATATATATATATATATGATCAGTGGTGATGAACAGATTGAGTCGAAAGGGTTGATAAATGTATAAATAGGTACATACTATTCGGCATTTCAAAAATTAATTTCCTGTTTTAGAATCAATTTTTATTCATGAGGAATGTTTTAAACAATGTTTTTTAAATCATTCAAAATAGAAACCCTGAACATTTATATCATTCTGCCATCGAGTTACAATGTTATTTATGCCTTCCTGATAAAACCTTGAAGGTATGGAAGGCAACAAATCTTTGAATATAATTTTCCCCCTCTTCTTTGCAACCGAATGTCTTTCGGCTTAAAGAATTGTCAATATGCTTGGAAAAAGTGGCAGTCAGTAGGTGAGAGATTAGGGGAGTATTGTAGATGTCGTAAAAGTGTCGTATCCAAAGTCTATTCGAACGTCTATGAAATATCGCCAATCTGCGGGGTTGTGTGGAAAGCAGAGCATGTGAACAAACCAGAGATTGTTGCAGTAGTAGAACCTGTTTTCCTCAAGGACACATGGCACATTGGATAAAGGCGTTACTTAGATCCAGTTAAAAGACCCAAAGAGTGTGAGTTCAATACTCAGCTAAAGCAGTGGAGAAATTGGAGAGGGAAATTAACAGGAGATAAATGATAACTGACGTCCATTAGACATGGCACGTGGAACTAGAACAGTACCCTAGTGAGTGAAATAAAGGGTTCAGTTCGATATTCCAACCACCTAAAGAAGACTGCAGCGAACAACGGCCGAAACGTTGTAATAAATATGGCGACAAAGATGAGGACAATAGTCCGAATAATATAAATAGTGTACATAATACATTATCTCAGAAATATAGACAGATACTGAAAGGCCGAAACGTTGTAATAAATATGGCGACAAAGATGAGGACAAAGATGAGGATCTCAGAAATATAGACAGATACTCGAAACGTTGTAATAAAATGGTGACAAAATGAGGACATTAGTCCGAATAATATAAATAGTGTACATAATACATTATCTCAGAAATATAGACAGATACTGAAAGGCCGAAACGTTGTAATAAATATGGCGACAAAGATGAGGACAATAGTCCGAATAATGTAAATAGTGTACATAATACTTCATCTCAGAAATATAGACAGATACTGAAAGGCCGAAACGTTGTAATAAATATGGTGACAAAGATGAGGACATTAGTCCGAATAATGTAAATAGTGTACATAATACATTATCTCAGAAATACAGACAGATACTGAAAGGCCGAAACGTTGTAATAAATATGGCGACAAAGATGAGGACAATAGTCCGAATAATGTAAATAGTGTACATAATACATTATCTCAGAAATACAGACAGATACTGAAAGGCCGAAACGTTGTAATAAATATGGCGACAAAGATGAGGACAATAGTCCGAATAATGTAAATAGTGTACATAATACCTCATCTCAGAAATATAGACAGATACTGAAAGGCCGAAACGTTGTAATAAATATGGCGACAAAGATGAGGACAATAGTCTGAATAATGTAAATAGTGTACATAATACATTATCTCAGAAATATAGACAGATAATGAAAGGCCGAAACGTTGTAATAAATATGACGACAAGGATTAGGACAATAGTCCGAATAATGTAAATAGTGTACATAATAACTCATCTCAGAAATATAGACAGATACTGAAAGGCCGAAACGTTGTAATAAATATGGCGACAAAGATGAGGACAATAGTCTGAATAATGTAAATAGTGTACATAATACATTATCTCAGAAATATAAACAGATACTGAAGGACCGAAACGTTGTAATAAATATGGCGACAAAGATGAGAACAATAGTTCGAATAATGTAAATAGTGTACATAATACCTCATCTCAGAAATATAGACAGATACTGAAAGGCCGAAACGTTGTAATAAATATATGACAAAGATGAGGACAATAGTCCGAATAATGTAAATAGTGTACATAATACCTCATCTCAGAAATATAGACAGATACTGAAGGACCGAAACGTTGTAATAAATATGGCGACAAGATGAGAACAATAGTTCGAATAATGTAAATAGTGTACATAATACCTCATCTCAGAAATATAGACAGATACTGAAGGACCGAAACGTTGTAATAAATATGGCGACAAAGATGAGAACAATAGTTCGAATGATGTAAATAGTGTACATAATACATTATCTCAGAAATATAGACAGATACTGAAAGGCCGAAACGTTGTAATAAATATGGCGACAAAGATGAGGACAATAGTCCGAATAATGTAAATAGTGTACATAATACCTCATCTCAGAAATATAGACAGATACTGAAGGACCGAAACGTTGTAATAAATATGGCGACAAAGATGAGGACAATAGTCCGAATAATGTAAATAGTGTACATAATACCTCATCTCAGAAATATAGACAGATACTAAAGGGCTGAAACGTTGTAATAAATATGGCAACAAAGATGAGGACAATAGTCCGAATAATGTAAATAGTGTACATAATACCTCATCTCAGAAATATAGACAGATACTGAAGGGCTGAAACGTTGTAATAAATATGGCGACAAAGATGAGAACAATAGTTTGAATAATGTAAATAGTGTACATAATACCTCATCTCAGAAATATAGACAGATACTGAAAGGCCGAAACGTTGTAATAAATATGGCGACAAAGATGAGGACAATAGTCCGAATAATGTAAGTAGTGTACATAATACATTATCTCAGAAATATAGACAGACACTGAAATGCCGAAACGTTGTAATAAATATGGCGACAAAAATGAGGACAATAGTCCGAATAATGTAAATAGTGTACATAATACCTCATCTCAAAAATATAGACAGATACTGAAGGACCGAAACGTTGTAATAAATATGGCAACAAAGATGCGGACAATAGTCCGAATAATGTAAATAGTGTACATAATACCTCATCTCAGAAATATAGACATATACTGAAAGGACCGAAACGTTGTAATAAATATGGCAACAAAGATGAGGACAATAGTCCGAATAATGTAAATAGTGTACATAATACCTCATCTCAAAAATATAGACAGATACTGAAGGACCGAAACGTTGTAATAAATATGGCAACAAAGATGAGGACAATAGTCCGAAGAATGTAAATAGTGTACATAATACCTCATCTCAGAAATATAGACAGATACTGAAAGGACCGAAACGTTGTAATAAATATGGCAACAAAGATGAGGACAATAGTCCGAATAATGTAAATAGTGTACATAATACCTCATCTCAAAAATATAGACAGATACTGAAGGACCGAAACGTTGTAATAAATATGGCAACAAAGATGAGGACAATAGTCCGAATAATGTAAATAGTGTACATAATACCTCATCTCAGAAATATAGACAGATACTGAAAGGACCGAAACGTTGTAATAAATATGGCAACAAAGATGAGGACAATAGTCCGAATAATGTAAATACTGTACATAATACCTCATCTCAAAAATATAGACAGATACTGAAGGACCGAAACGTTGTAATAAATATGGCAACAAAGATGAGGACAATAGTCCGAATAATGTAAATAGTGTACATAATACCTCATCTCAGAAATATAGACAGATACTGAAAGGACCGAAACGTTGTAATAAATATGGCAACAAAGATGAGGACAATAGTCCGAATAATATAAATAGTGTACATAATACCTCATCTCAAATATATAGACAGATACTGAAGGACCGAAACCTTGTAATAAATATGGCAACAAAGATGAGGACAATAGTCCGAATAATGTAAATAGTGTACATAACACCTCATCTCAGAAATATAGACAGATACTGAAAGGACCGAAACGTTGTAATAAATATGGCAACAAAGATGAGGACAATAGTCCGAATAATGTAAATAGTGTACATAATACCTCATCTCAAAAATATAGACAGATACTGAAGGACCGAAACGTTGTAATAAATATGGCAACAAAGATGAGGACAATAGTCCGAATAATGTAAATAGTGTACATAATACCTCATCTCAGAAATATAGACAGATACTGAAAGGACCGAAACGTTGTAATAAATATGGCAACAAAGATGAGGACAATAGTCCGAATAATGTAAATAGTGTACATAAAACCTCATCTCAGAAATATAGACAGATACATTTTTATGTAGCTTATTATTAAGACATTTACATCTTCTGTATATTTAAGTCATCTATGTATATAGGTTTATACACGTATATCTAAAAAAAGTAGAGACGGTGGGCGAAAATTGATCTCGGATCGAATCAGCAAACCTGCTGAGTGAGTAGCTATGGTCAAATGCAAAATAAAGAACAGAATTGCCCAACAAAGAGAATTTAAAAAAATGCAATACAAAGAAAAAGGAACAGGCCAAACAATGAAAAAATATCAAGCAAACAAACAATATCTGCAAGGCAACTTAATAGTAAGAAGGCAAATAGTTCACAAACTATGAATTGCTGTTGACACACAAAGGCAGTGTGTGACTTATAGACAAGACAGATCGGGACTGAGTCATACAAACTGCAAACCGGCCTATTTTATTGATTAAGTCAAAAATCCCAGCCTGTATTTATGTGCTTTTGCCTATAAAAAGAGAGAGGAAAGGTTTCTGAGGTCATATTGGATTAAATTCAACAAGCCAAGGTTAGGTTAGAATACCTATTTTTACGCGTGTCTATTTTCTTTCTTTCTTTCTTTCTTTCTTTCTTTTCTTTCTTTCTTTCTCATTCTGTTTTTATCTGTCTATATTCAGTATCTATCTATCTATCTAGCTAGCTAGCTATCTAAGTTTGCTCTTATCTAAGTTTTTTATTATTATTTCGCTATATATGTATGTATGTATCTCATCAGGTTTCTCTCCCTCTCTCTCTCTCTCCTCTCTCTCTCTCTCTCTCTCTCTCTATATATATATATATATATATATATATATATATATATATATATATCAGTCTGTTTCTTTCCTTATCTTTTATATTTTCTTCATTTTAAGTTTTATCATGTTTATTTTTCATTATCCGTCTTTTTATTATTTCCTTTCTTTCTGTTTAATATTTTCAGTTTCTCATCTATCTATCTATTTATCTATCTATCTATCTATCTCAGCCCGTTCATTATCTATCTATCTATCTATCTATCTCAGCCCGTTCATTATCTATCTATCTATCTATCTATCTATCTATCTATCTATCTATCTATCTATCTCAGCCCGTTCATTATATGGCACCTTGCATTTATTGGAAATATTCATAGAAATATGAGTTAATTTTTTCTTATTCAGTTTATTAAACAGGTTGTTAATTTTTTTTTAAAAACGGAAAATAACTGAGTTGAAAATAATTCACTAAGAATGTACTAGACGATCCTAAGGAAAGAAGAAGGAAAGAAAAGAAAAAGGAAGGAAGGAAGAAAAGAAAGAAAGAGAAATGTATGACGCATGACCCAGTTGATGGTAGAGATAGGTCTGCGTGGTCGACTTTATTTTTTTTAAAACAAAGGGAAGAATAGAATTGGAAATAATAAAAGAGAAAGAAAGGGAAAAAGACATGATATCGATAAGATGTCGGTCAGAGGCCCTGACCGACTCTTGCGTGGAAAACTCCTTATCAATTTGGAGTGAAGAGAAATTTTTATTTTTTCTTTTGAACAATAGAAACGAAATTTTGTGATCTGAGAGAAAGTGTCTTTGGGTTGAGGGGAGTGACCAGTGAAACGATATACGGAATTGACCTGTTAAGAATTGGACACCCACGTTAAGAAAGTAGAGATATTTCGACCTAGATAATTAAGATTTTCGACTATCAGGTAAAACAAAGAAGTAAAAAAAGAAGAACAATTGCTTTTGGCTCACAGAGGGCGCCAAGAAGGCGGAAAAGAACCTTTTCTAAAGTCAAGACTAATTAGCAGCGGGCTGTTTGACAAAGTCCAGGTGAAAGAAAGCTAAAGATTGTCATTTTGCGTACGTGCAAAAAGGTGCGAAATCGGATTTTGTTTTTTTTAAAACCAGCACGAGGTAACCACACCCGCCAACAAAAAGGGAGAGGGTGTTCGGTCAATAACAATTGGTCGAATACAATCACGTGACCGCGGAAGAAGAAGGAAAGAAAACCTCGATCAATAACTGTTGGACGAGGCGGTCACGTGGGCTGCGGAAAAGAAGAGAAAGAAAGGTTCGATCGGGAACGATTGGTTGAGAGCGATCACCTGACATGAGAGAGACTAAGAGAAATAGATATGCGCCGCCCCACCAAGAGCACTGTGAGAAAGTAGGGGTGAAAACAATAACGATAATGGAAAGTCAAAATTAATACGACTTTTGAAATTATCGAGAAAACCCTGACGCCGACAGACCCACCCCAGTTTGTTGCGGCGTCAATATAAGCAGGACCCCAGTCGACAGAAATCAGTTTGAGTTGGAGATGCAGCCGGAGTTGGGCTGAGTTGCAGCAGGACCGCGGGCAGGGGAAGATCCTGAACGCGGACATAAGACCCGATTCACTCGCCCCCTTTGCGGGCAAAAGAACCCTCAGACAGAAGGACTTCCAGCCCAAGTCGAAGACAGAAGAACTTCCAGCCCAAGTAGACGAAGAAGAAGATTGCCTGAAAGCCTGAGAAGAATTGGAGCTGCAGACAAGCCGAAAGTCGATGAGAAGTTAAAGTTCATCCCCGGACGGCAGCGAGAAAAGAACCCTCAGACAAGAAGAACTTCCAGCCCAAGTAGAAGAAGAAGAAGAAATACAACTCAAGTCGGAGAGAAGAATCAACTGCGAATGATCGATAGAAATTAGCCCCAGTGTCGAACTGAACCACACTCCGACATACATACATGATTCTAGAAAGTAGGTAATTCGACATTTTCCTATTGTGTGATAGAAGCTTGTGCCATAGTCCACAGAGCGGGTCGGGAATTGAGAACAATTTTGTTTTTATGTAACGGACTTTAAGATATAAAAAGGTTGTTACCCTTTTTATCAGCAATTTTGTTTGGTGTCGTGAGTTTTATTTTATTTGTGTTTTGCCACCCCCGTCGGACTCAACTTGTATCGGCCCCGATCCCTGCTGGTCCCGTCTGTCTAAGATCTAAACACAGCGTGGGTAGACAGACCGAGATCGGTATAGTTGCTTTAGTGACCAGGTATTGGAAGCGAGTCGGGAAAGGCGAGGCTGGTGATCATCTGACCAAAGGGTTGGAGCGGCACGCTTGGACCCAGGAGGAGCGACCAGGAGGAGCGACGTCACCGTTGGCGCCGTAGCCAAGGGATCCGACACTGGGCCAGGTGTGTAACCGTCACAATTATCTATCTATCTATCTATCTATCTATCTATCCATCTATCTAAACTAGTTTTATTAACGGCTACCATATCGTTCATGTTGCTATGCTAGACGAACTAATAAAGTCGTCATAACTCATTTATGAACTGGTTCTCTCAGACGTTTGACGGAGGAGAAATAAATATAGAATTCGAAATTTCGTGAAAGCTACCCGGATTTACACATATCTGAAGAAGGTCGGTGGGTACAACTACCGAAGCGTTGTGATAATAGCGACAAAGATGAAAATAATAATCTGAGTTTAAAGAATGAAAATAAAAAGTACTAGTTTTCCACGTGAAACTTTCACTCTTTTGCTATTTGAATATTCTGATGAACCATAATTCTTTACTTAATGAGTCAATAAGATCTTTGTGTTCTACGACTATAAAATACCCGTAGCCATTCTCTTATTGCATCATTAAATATTTGAGCTTAACAATTTTGACCAAATATTACGATAACAATCTTGTTGTCAATACAGGTTAGTATTTAAAGAAGAGGGTACAAATGAAAAGATTTGAAACTGATACGTTTTATCCGTTTCACTGAACCATACATAAACACATCAAAGCGTTATTGTTTCCTTCATCTTCTCTTTCTTCTCTGATCATTTCTGTATCTTTCTTTCTTTCTTTTTACCACTGAAATGAAACAGCGTCCATTACACGTCTTTTGTTTTCCTGGCGATCAAAATGGAACAGTTCATTATTAATGAGTTTTTTAGCAAGAGGTTTCTTTCTTTCTTTTTATCGTTGAATTTAAACAATCTCTGATATGTCTTTTCCGTCTTTTCTCGAGAACATAACGTAACAATCTTTTATAACAGGAAGATTCTTTATTTCTTTTTATCCTTGAAATCAATCAACGTCTCATAATCAAAATGGAACACTCCATTATTTAGGATGTATCAACAAGACGCTTCTTTCTTTCTTTCTTTTTTCTTTCTTTCTTTCTTTCTGTTTTTTCTTTCTTTCTTTCTTTGAAGTCCAAAAGCGTCTCTTATATACCTTTTCCTGATATCTTCGCTATCAAAATGCAACAGTCCATTATCTATAATCTATCGGAAGGATGTTTGATTCTCTCTTTCTTTCTGTCTTTCTTTTTTTCTTTCTTTCAGTCTTTCTTTCTGTTTCCTTCTTTCTTTTCACTCTGAAATCAAACAGCGTCACTTATATGTCTTTTCCGACTCTCCTCACGATAAAAAAGGAACAGTTGCTTCTTTCTTTCTTTCTTTCTTTCTTTCTTTCTTTCTGTTTCTTCTTGAGATCCAACAGCGTCTCTTAGATGACTTTTTCTTCTGTACTCGCTATCAAAACAGAACAGTCTATTATATATGATGTGCTAGAAGGATACGTATTTTCTTCTTTCTTTCTTTCTTTCTTTCTTTCTTTCTTTCTTTCTGTCTTTCTTTCTTTCTTTCTCCACACCCCAACTCCGAAATCAAAATGTATCTCTTATATGTCCTTTTCCGTTTTTCCTCGCAGGCAAAACGGAACAGTCCATTATTTATGATGTATCGGCAGGAATTTTCTTTCTTTCTTTCTTTCTTTCTTTCTTTCTTTCTTTCTTTCTTTCTCTTTGAAATCCAACAGCGTCTCTTATATGGCTTTTCCTTCTGCTATTAAAACGGAACAGTCCATTATATATGATATGCCAGAAGAATACTTCTTTCTTTCTTTTTTCTTTCTTTCTTTTTTCTTTCTTTCTTTTTTCTTTCTTTCTTTTTTCTTTCTTTCTCACTCTGAAATCAAACAGCGTCTTTTCTGACTCTCCTCACGATCAAAATGGAACAGTCGCATCTTTCTTTCTTTTTTTCTTTCTTTCTTTCTTTCTTTCTTTCTTTCTTTCTTTCTCCTTGAAATCCAACAGATATGGCTTTTTCCTTCTCTCCTCGCTATCAAAACGCAATTAGTCTATTATATGATGTGCCAGAAGGATACTTCTTTCTTTCTTTCTTTCTTTCTTTCTTTCTTTCTTTCTTTCTTTCTTTCTTTCTCTTTGAAATCCAACAGCGTCTCTTATATGGCTTTTCCTTCTGCTATTAAAACGGAACAGTCCATTATATATGATATGCCAGAGGAATACTTCTTTCTTTCTTTTTTCTTTCTTTCTTTTTTCTTTCTTTCTCACTCTGAAATCAAACAGCGTCTTTTCTGACTCTCCTCACGATCAAAATGGAACAGTCGCATCTTTCTTTCTTTCTTTCTTTCTTTCTTTCTCCTTGAAATCCAACAGATATGGCTTTTTCCTTCTCTTCTCGCTATCAAAACGCAACAGTCTATTATATGATGTGCCAGAAGGATACTTCTTTCTTTCTTTGTTTCTTTCTTTGTTTCTTTGTTTCTTTCTTTCTTTCTTTCTCCCCCACCCCGAAATCAAACTGTGTCTCTTATATGTCCTTTTCCGTCTTTCCTCGCTGGCAAAACAGAACAGTCCGTTTTTTATAATGTACCAGCAGGCCCTTTTTTTATTTCTTTCTTTCTTTTACTGAAATCAATCAGCGTATCTCATATGTCTTTTCCGTCTTCAAAATGGAATGGTCCATTATTTACGAGGTATTGGTAGGGCATAAAGTACATGTTAACTAACTAAAGAAACAAAGAACGAGCTGAATCATAACATAATCCTTTTCTCTTTGTTGGTCAAATTCTCTGATCGAGAAGCACGCCTAGTTAAGAGAACTGTAAAAGGAAACAACTATTTACGTCTTCTTTGTTCTATATTTACAGCGCCTCTTTAAATTCATGGCATCTAGATTTCCCTCGCTTTTGAATGGGAGCCATGTAGAACGCTTTTCTGGCATAGCGTGCGTGAAGTCTCAGCGTGCATGTTTAGAATGAGATCAATAAATCCGACAAAGCCTCCCTCCTTCCCGCCTTAGAGGCGAGATTTCGCCTCAAACACTAACCTCCATTCCAGCCTGAGGCACAATCTCCCTAAAGCTGTCGGTGGCATTTCGGCTACTTCAGCCTTAGTATATTGACCGGAAGTAATGTGACCAATATTCACAAGCAGTCGAAACGATTGTTCGACTTTAGAGGTGCTTGGGGAACAGGAAGGGAAGCAAAAGTAAAACGAATGAAACTGAAATGGAAAAGGAAAAAAGAGTGTTGTTTAAAGGCGTTGATTGGTCGTGATAAATAGTGTGAGAAACAGACGTGGTCGACAGAGGGAAATAAAAGAATATTGTTGGGTGTGGGGGGGGATCGAGGAACTAGGAGAGGGGAAAGGGGAGTACGGCAAAGTGACAAAATGGCGGACACAACAGGACAGAAAAAGAATACCAAAGGAGAGGAGATGAAATGAATGGGAATAAGGCAGTAGGGGGGGGGGGTATGAGTGGAAGATTATGAAAAGAAACAAAAAGAAAAATGAAAGGATAAGGAAGAACAGTAACCTTCCTAGAGAGATCGATATAAATGGTCTGGGGAGAAAGATGAACAGAAGTCTGATAGATAGATAGATACATAGATAGATAGATAGATAGATATGAAAAACTGATAGGAATGGATATATAGATAGATATGAAAAACTGATAGGAATGGATATATAGATAGATAAGAATAAACTGAGGTATGAACAGATAGATAGATAGATAGATAGATGAAAAGAAACTTAAAAAAATTAAATAGTTAGAGAGAATGAGAATAATGAATAGACGGCGAAAGAAAGAAAGAAAGAAAGAAAGAAAGAAAGAAAGAAAGAAAGAAAGAAAGAAAGAAAAAAGTAATGCCCAGACGGAGAAAGAAAGAAATGAACAGACGGATAAAAAAAAAAATAAACAGCACATCGCGACAAAGAAACGAAAGAAAGAAAGAAAGAAATGAACAGACGGATAAAAAAAGAAAGAAACAACAGATCGCGATAAAGAAAGAAAGAAAGAAAGAAAGAAAGAAAGAAAGAAAGAAAGAAAGAAAGAAAGAAAGAAATGAACAGACGGATAAAGAAAGAAAGAAAGAACAGAGGGCGATAAAGAAAGAAAGAAAGAAAGAAATGAACAGACGGATAAAAAAAGAAAGAAACAACAGATCGCGATAAAGAAAGAAAGAAAGAAAGAAAGAAAGAAAGAAAGAAAGAAAGAAAGAAAGAAAGAAATGAACAGACGGATAAAAAAAGAAAGAAACAACAGATCGCGATAAAGAAAAAGAAAGAAAGAAAGAAAGAAAGAAGAAAAGAAAGAAAGAAAGAAAGAAAGAAATGAACAGACGGATAAAGAAAGAAAGAAAGAAAGAAAGAAAGAAAGAAAGAAAGAAATGAACAGACGGATAAAAAAAGAAAGAAACAACAGATCGCGATAAAGAAAGAAAGAAAGAAAGAAAGAAAGAAAGAAATGAACAGACGGATAAAGAAAGAAAGAAAGAACAGATGGCGATAAAGAAAGAAAGAAAGAAAATTAAATTTAGTTAACAAAAAAACATGTAAGATAAAAAAACATAAAATGAAAAAAGATAAAAGATAAGGAAAGAAACAGACTGAGATAGATAGATAGATAGATAGATAGATAGATAGATAGATAGATAAAAAGCTGAAAACATAAACAGGTTGAGAGAATGAGAATAATGAACAGACAGCGATAGAAAGAAAGAAAATTATAAGTAGTTAATGAAAAATGAACATGTAAGATTAGAAGCATAAAATGAAAAAATATAAAAGGTAAGAAAAGAAACAGACTGAGATAGATAGATAGATAGATAGATAGATAGATAGATAGATACATACATACATACATACATACAGAGTGGTAACAATAGATAGATAGATAGATGAGGAACAGACTGAGATAGATAGATAGATAGATAAGGAACAGACTGAGATAGATAGATAGATAGATAGATAGATAGATAGATAGATAGATATGAAGAGATTTGATAGATAAATCGCTAGCTAGATAGATAGATATGAAGGGATTAGATAGATAGATAGATAGATAAGGAACAGACTGAGATAGATAGATAGATAGATAGATAGATAGATAGATAGATAGATATGAAGAGATTGGATAGATATATCGCTAGATAGATAGATAGATATGAAGGGATTATATAGATAAATAGACTGGGATGAATTAGGATGGCTAGATAGATAGATACGAAGACTGAGATAGATAGATAGATAGACTGGGATGAATTAGGATGGCTAGATAGATAGATACGAAGACTGAGATAGATAGATAGATAGACTGGGATGAATTAGGATGGCTAGATAGATAGATACGAAGACTGAGATAGATAGATAGATAGATAGATAGATAGATCATAGTTAAAATGATGGCTTCGAAACAATTTCGAGTAATGCGGTCACTTGATTTATTCTCAAATATTGTCAGCACGCTTGTGATTTTTAATCTTGCTAAGGTTTTACATTATTTTGCGAAGATTTAATAGTTACGTTAATATCTTCGAGAATCCTTCGTGTGTTCCGTCTTTGAAGAGAGGTCAATGCCAATGTATGCGAATCAGCTTCTCTTTACCTACTTTGGCTCCGTTACTAAAGAAAGAACCCGGATACCTTTTGTCTCAGATCTCGTATGTGTCCCCCATGGCTCTATCCTTGACCCCAGGTTGTTCCTTATTTTCCTAAGTTACATTCAATGCTCCGATAGCCAAACTAGCTACATTACATCATCGCCGAAGGGACTACGAACTACCCCCTGTCACGATGAATGGATGTCCCCTCCGGGAGGCTAAGTACCTTGTGAAACTATTGGGCCTTAAACTTGTTAGACATTCTCATGACGGTCGTCCTCGAGTATAGAATCCAGATGTTGTCAGTGAATATTTCGGAGACAGTAGGAAAGCGTACTTTAGGTTCGCAGTGGATATCACAGCAGAGTGTAGTTCATCCTTCTCCTGGTCGCCTTTGGTCCTTCCGGTAGAGGAAACAAGATGGCCGCCTTTATACACGACGAATACAGTGTTGTGCCGCTTCTGATTGGTCAACCTTCTATTGGTCGACTATAAAGGGAAATAAGTCATTCTGACTCGCTCACTAGTTACATACGATATACCCAAAAAACCGTAACAAAACTCACACCTGTCCTTAAATGAAACTCGTATATATGATCCAACGCTAAAGATGCAGGAATAACGGTTGGTTTCTTGTACGGCTCCAGTAAGTACCTGACTCCTCATGTTACCATCTACCTTTACAAGAGCTAGATCAAGACCGAAAATGGAGTCATGCTGTTATATATGGACAGGAGCTGCCGAGTCCTCACATTCCAGTCTCGATAAAAGGCGTCTGGAAAAGCATCCGCAGGTCCTTGTAGGTAGCCAATTATTTTCCATCTTCTAACCTCTCTTCTCTCGCAGACGGGATGTGGCAAGCTTCTCTCTGCCTTATCTCTACTTGGATATTGCTCAGACGAAATGCATTCTTTGGTACCGCCAGGCCTAACCCTCACGGTCAGGACCCGCCATGTCACTCACATTGTAGCAAACCACTCACATTCCCTCCGTATTCCATTGGTGAGAAGTAAGTTTATCTTGAGCAGCTTCTCACGACGCACTGCTCTGTGAAAGCACCCCCCCCAAAAGATATCTCCTCGACCAAGTCTTCAAGCCTAGGGTTAACCGTTATCGTCCCGTTCTGTCCGGTTAAGCAACATCGCGTTTGGTTAGTACCTAAATGAATGGCCACTTGGGAACAATAGGGTTTGTAATCTTGGATGTTAGCTTGGATTTAATATATATAATATATTTATATAGTAAAATGAGGCACGAAGAATTAATGGATAGCGATTCGAATTGAGAAATCTGAGAGCCGAGTTCGAATTCCAGTCGAATCCATTACATTCACTTACGTGCTAATACCCTTGAATCCTCTTCTTCTCCCTTCCCCCCCAGCTATGGGTAAATAGCAGGACAGACAAGGTTCTATAAACTTGGATGGCAACTGGTCTACCGCAGAAATAAATGGTAACCTACTGCAAGGAAAAGATTGAGGAATCTGAGAGCCGAGTTCGAATTCAAGTCGAATCCATTACATTCACTTACGTGCTAATACACTTGGGAAAGATATGAATCCTTTTCTTCTCTTCACCCCCCAGCTATGGCTAAATAGCAAGACAGACTGGATTCTATAGCCTTGGCAACTGGTCTAAAAGGACAATTCTTAATTCAAAACCTAATCCTCCTGTTTGGGAATTGTGCAGTAGGCTAACAACCTACTGACTTAAATCATGGCTTGTTATAGAAACGGCAAAGATATCTTGCGGTCCTATTTTCCCCAAGGAATTTAAAGGCATAATATATAAGCTTGAATGTGCAGATGTTTTAAAGTATAATGGATCTCAATATAAAATTCTAGTCGGTTTGGAATATATTAACTTACGCGCAACTAAACTTGGGAATGGTATGAATACATCTTTTCTGTCCCCAGCTAGGAGTTAATTAGTAGGACTTGTTTCAGTAAATTATAATTATCTCTCCCCAAAATCTTTCAATATATATATATATATATATATATTATATTTCAAGGCTTTACATAACTTGCAAAAGCTTCTAGGCTGTAAAAAACAGATTAATCAATCATTCACTATATAGATATACACTACATTTTACATCCGGTATAACATCGTATTAAAATATAAATGTTATGAATTTACTAACGGTTTCACTTTCTCTTTTAGGCTCATTAATAAGATAACATTATTATTTTTCGAATCCCGCACGTTGCAACCAATGTTTGAACTGTTGATTTCACTACATACTACCACCAAGGTACATATCCTACTAAACTACATACACCCTTATGGTTATGTAGGGATATTTCACCGTTATCTTGGCTCTTAATTGGGTAAAAGATCTTTACGTATGTACCTGCATTTTGACATTATTTCCTTTCATTAATTCAACCATAGCTCTCGATCTCTAAACAAATACATTGCCAGATTTTCGTCTTAGTAATGTTGGCAAAATTCAGAAGCTGTTTTGTAACTGTTCGCTCTTTTTTATCAGCTTCGATTAATGTGGATATGTTTTTGCTTCTTTTGAGATTCCATATATTTTTTATGATGACGTACGGTTTTACAAAGTCAAACAACGAAGCTGAGGTTTTGCCTTCAAAGTTTCGATAAATATGTGTATCTTTCTCTTTTTCTCTTACTATCGTAGAAATAGTCCTATAAATAATAATATAATAAAATGGAAATAAACTGCGTAAAAACTGTCCAAATGTTCTATGTATCCGGGCGCTTTCGGCTATTCTATTAGCCATCATCCAGGACATTTTTTAGTTTTTTTATTTTTCTCACTATGTATATCTATAGTGATTGTTAGTGTGTTTTTTTTCCCAAAAACATTTTTTTTAGTGTTTTTTTCCAAACAGTCACCACGTAGTGGCCGTGTTCATTGTCGATTTTATTAAGTCTTGGTTTTGTTATTAAAGCTTCCATTAGTTTTAACCATTTTTTACATGTGGATGAGGAAGCAATAGTCGTATTTGAGAACGGTGTTTAGTAGGCATCCGTGTGTGCTTGAATGGATCCGAGTTAAGCTATGATCAGAAAGATGTAACGTGGGTCTTTTTGAGGCATTTAGCGGCATGTTCAATATAATTATCCATGAATTTGGTTTGATCTGAAACACAGTTCCTAAGGCACATGTAAATTCATAAATAATATTGGTCCTCTCTAATTTAGATCTTTTTTTATAATAGGTAATTTAATTTTCTTTTTCCGATCAACTATGTCTGCGTATGTCATTATAATGTTTCCACGAAAGAATTCATCCTGCTTATAATTAACGTATATTTCATTGTTATAGTAATTTTTGTTGTTTTTCTCTGTATGTTCAGTTTTCTGTTGCTAACTTAAGAAAAATATTCGAATTTGTGATCTATGAGGTAGTTCGGAAAACCGTTATTAATTAGCGTATGTTTCATATTGATGTGGTCTTTAAAGAATATCGGACGGGAGGAGGGGTTCTCATGCACTTCCTGGAGGAAATTTTTCATAACGCCTATTTTTTTAAATTTATTTTAGTGGATATTCACTAGTAAATTAAACTAGCAAGAGTTTCTACTTTGAGTTTTTTTATATAACGAATTAGTAAATATCTTATTAATAGATTCTACCAGAAATTTTATGAATGGAAGTTTTCTTTAGTAACTTCGTGTGGGAAAGTAAACTTTAAAAAAAAAACATCTACATAGCGGACATATATTTTAGCTTTAGTACCTTTTTTGTTTTCGACGTGAGACATATAGTAGTTAGAGAAGCATGGTCCGAGTGGATTACCCATGCTAACACCGGTACTTTGATAATAAATATTACCATTATAGTTGTAGGGGGGGGGCTTTTATGTTCGAAGCAGACCATTGTATATTGAAATAAGGAAATCGTAGATAAAAGAAAAAGAGGAGGAAATACTGAAAGAAAATTGCAGATGAAAGAGCATTTCAATAAATTTCGAAAGAAAGTATTCTTATAGAAAGGGTGTTAAAAACTTGACCAAAGTAACAAGTAACAAAAGAAACTAAAGTCTTCAGTGATTCCAGACTGAAAAATGTTTCCAAATACATTCCTTACGTCTCTCTTGGGTCATCAATATTCCTACATTCTGAGTTCCATTGTATCGACGCTATTGAATCATACGTTGGATAACCTCGATTAGGAATCTTCAAAGAGGTAATTTCGTGATTCGCTGAAAAGCTAAATGCCCCCCACAAACCTAATTTTGATTCTGATTGTTATTTCGCCAATGGAGTTTCGCATTAAGAATTCTCTTAAATGGACCCTTGTAGATTATGTTTATTACAGTAAAAGTTACATTTGACACGGCGTTGTATACTCACCAAGCACTCCCAAAACATGGCCTTGTTTAAATGGGCAGATCCATCAAATCATGAGAGGATTTATTACCGAATGTCTTGGTTAATTTTTTCAATCAGTATCTTTGTCTGGCTTTTCAAAACCCTTCGTATTTATTGAAATAGAATCATTAATTATTGATATTTTGAGAAAAATACTCTGAAAATCGTCTCCAAGATTAACTTGGTAATAATTCTTTGAAGAATATTAGAATTTTATTATTTTTTTATATACATATTTTTTAAAATTCGTCTTTTTTAAACTTTGACCCGTTCCTTTTGTAGTTAGAGTATTCTGTATAACAAGCAATTTTAGCACAGTCTGTTCAGTATAAGCAAATTCTAAAATATGTGGATTTTTTCGAGTGAGCTTAAACGTGTACATATCCCAAGAGCCACTCGAGTTAGAGTGTTACGTTATGGTGTAGTTTATATAGATAGGAGGAGGAAGATAACGGTTAACACTAGACTGGAACAGGTTAAGATTGTAATGATTGAGGAAATATCCTCTTGGGATTTTTTTCCACATTGAAGTAGGTCGCGAGAAGAAGCTGTTTGAGGAGAACTTCTCGTCGAAGGAATACGGAGGGAATAATGGTGGTTTGGGACAATGTGAATGGCATGGGGGCTCCCAGCCGTGAAGGTTACACAAGGCGAAACCAAAGAATGTACTTTGTCTGAGCACTTTCCATGTAAGTTACGATAGAGCCGTGAAAATAATTTTTGTCCAAGAAGGACACGGAGACGCGTAAATCTTAATTATGAAAGTTGTGATAAAAATTAAGTTTTATGCCCAAAATATACTAATTTTTTAAAAATCATCTAAGTTTCTAAGCTTCCTGTTACGACAAAAAAAGAACTGTACTTGATTTTATTTAAATTTCCTCTTTTAACAGAGCAGTATTCGAACGGTTTCAAATTCTGCTGAGTCTTTGCGAACATTTGTCCATCTGGCGCGAGCAAAAGATAATGAAAGCATGTCTTTTACTCTATCTTCTGCCGGCTAGAGGCATGACAGTGCAGACTGGGCTCTTTAGCCTTTGTTAACAACCATTCTACACAAACTGTTCACACGTGGCTCTGAAACCCTTGTAACTTGAGTCACTCTTGACCTACATAGACACATACTTTTTTTTTTTGGCAATCAGTATGATCCAGGGGAACAGCTGCCCAAGGCCACGCCCTCCTATTGCACGAGAGGGAGGGATCGGTGCTCACACCGAGGCCAGCGCAACTGACGGTTGCGGGGGCTGAGGGCAATTTCTGTTCCTGTCCCGTGTATACACGCTCGGGTCCCCAACTAAAAATAGAACTTGTGTCACATCTCGTCCTGGGGGGGGGGGCAGAGTAAATATCGTATGATCCAGGGATTGAAAATATGACCTTCATCTGCTGCATTGGAATTTGTCCCCGGGAAAAAAAATCTAAAAATTCAAATTTTAAAATAACTGAAAAAATGAGTGATTTAAAAAAAAAATTAAATTATATATCGAGATTAATGT
Source organism: Acanthosepion pharaonis (assembly GCA_903632075.3). NCBI lineage: Eukaryota > Metazoa > Mollusca > Cephalopoda > Sepiida > Sepiidae > Acanthosepion > Acanthosepion pharaonis. Next base: position 4,112,159 of record CAHIKZ030005106.1, read on the forward strand.
AACGGAAAAAAAAAAAACATCGTGAATTTAAAATTTTGTTTGAAATAGAGTTCAAAATATCTCCAAAACTTTATGAATTGAGAAAATCAGTTTTATTTCTTCAAAATGCCAAGGAATCAGACGTAATAGGATATGTTTCGTGACGTGAGGTCTTGAAGTTCCGCAGAGTTTATGATTTGAAAAATTCAACTCAGTTGAAGTTCCACGGAGTTTGATTTCTGAATTAGAATTTCGAACCAAATCTGTCTTTAGGCCGGAACTGGACTCATAGTTCGAATCAAAGTTAAAGTAAAGCCTTGAAGGTCCAAGGAGAACACTGAGGAATTCAAATTTCTCAAAATTATTATTGCCAGACTGAAGGCCCCTAAAGAGGGCGCCTTTAGTTTTGAGCCGGAGACCCAATTTGCCTTCCTCATGACCTAGTTTAAACATCCGCACATACGGCTTTTAAGCAAATTCTATATAAAGGACAATTCAAAACCTGCAGTAAGAGCTTTCTTCTATTTAGTTATGGCTAAAAATAACAACAAAAGACTTTTTTTCTAAAAATATTATTGTCAACTAATGTTAAGAACCTAGCCTGATACAGTTAGCAGGATCACACTGTTATGGTGTTAAACAAATACAGTATCTGTCTATATTTCTGAGATGAGGTATTATTTAAACTATTTACATCATTCATTAAGGACACATGGTACAGTGGATAAAGACATTGGTTAGATCCAGTGACTAGACCCAAAGAGTTGTGAGTTCAATACCCGGCTAAGGCAGTGGAGAACTTGGAGAGGTGAATTAACAGGAGATAACTGACAACTGACATCCATTAGACGTGGCATGTGGAAATAGAACAGTCTACCCTAACGAGCGAAATAAAGGGTTCAGATCAGCATTACCACGACCTGAAGAAGGCCGGAGCGTACAACGGCTGAAACGTTGAGATAAATATCGGAACAAAGATGAGGACAATAGTTTGAATAATTTTACTTTCTTTATCTTTTTTTTCTTTCCACTATGCCATGTGTCCTTGAACTTCGAGAGGGGAATTAAGAGGAGATAACTGACAACTGACATCCATTAGACATGGCACGTGGAACTAGAACAGTCTACTCCAGTGAGAGATATAAAGGGTTCAGTTCGACATTCCAACCACCAGAAGAAGACTGATGCGTACAATGGTCGAAACGTTGTGATAAATATGACAACAAAGATGAGGACCATAGTTCAAATAATTTTACTTTCTTTATCTTTCATTTTTCTTTCCACTATGCCTTGTGTCCTTGAACTTCGAGAGGGGAATTAACAGGAGATAACTGGCAACTGGCATCCATTAGACATGACACGTGGAACTAGAACAGTCTACCCCAGTGGGCGAAATGAAGGGTTCAGTTCGACATTCCAACTACCTGAAGAAGGACGGAGCGTACAGCGGCTGAAATGTTCTGATAAATATTGCAACAAAGATGAGGACAATAGACCGAATAATGTACATAGTGTAATCAAATGCAGTTTCAGGAGTTTGGGTACAATCGGCCTACTATACATGACTTTCAATTTATATTTGATATTCGACTGTGGAGTTAAACGATGTACAATTATTGGTAGTCAGAGTGAGGGGACATTTTTCAATGCTATGTCGTTTCAGGGCATCATCATCATCATCATCATCTTGCGGCCTCAGCCGAGATTGAACTCACCAATACTTTGATTGGTGTAGTTCATAATCTTGTCAAATAGCTGAATTCTTAATGCTTCACTAGGGCTATCAAGGGTGTTTTTATCGTGACACCAACACTAAATGGATTGCCTACCAAGGCTCAGAGAGACTCCATTCACCTTCCTCTAAGAGCAGGTTTGAATTCAGAGTTTTCCTTCTCCTAGACCAGTTGCCATCCAAGGCTATAGAACCCAGTCTGTCCTGCTATTTACCTATAGCTGGAGGGAGAAGAAAGAGGATTCACACCTTTCCCAAGGGTGTTAGCACGTAAGTGAATGTAATGGATTCGACTGGAATTCGAACTCGGCTCTCCGATTCCTCAATCCAAGCCGCTATCCATTACTCCACATAAGTGATCATAGCTCTCCACGTTTCCTTTTTTATGATCTGCGAATTGCCATGAATTTCTGAGTATGTTAGTTCTGTTGTTCCCAGTTGGTATTTTATATATTCCTAGATATTTCCTGCTGTGTGCTTTTTTCAATACACATTCAACATCGTTTTTTGTGATTTGCGACTACCCTTGTTCTGGTTTATTTTTTCATCTATTCTATCTGTTCCGTAATCGTCTGCTTCTTTCTCATGTTCTTTACACCAAGCCCATATGTATGTTTTGTTTCTTTTTTCCCAGAACTATATAACCTCTTTCATTTTTTTTTTTTTTGGTGGGGGGGTCACTTCTCTAATTGAATTCGTTATAGTCTTTCGATTCGACTAACTACTATTCAATGATAGAGAGCACAGGCGACCCTATTATTTAACCCCTAACTGTGGGAGAGAACCTTTTTTCGCGCCTATGACAATCATGCTTTGAGTATAAGACTATGTGGATTTTCATCCTCTGTTACGTTATTTTATAGACTATTAAATAAGGTAAATATAGAAGAAATTGAAATAAACCGGATCTCCGAGCAAGTGTCAATCAGGTCTCTTATATTGAGAAAGCAGTCTTTCAGGGATAGATAGATATAAAAAAAAATGTTAAATCTTTCGTAATTAGAATGATTTCTTATTATTAGTTGTTTTCTATCGCCTTTCTTCCATCATTGTTTTTTTTCTTATGAATTTATTCTAGGGTTTATTGGCAATGATTAACCTCCTTATCTGAAATAATATATATATATATATATATATATATATATATATATATATATATATATACGGATATTAGCTTGACTCCGCTATTGTGTATACCCTTTAGACTCCCTCGACAATGTTTATTGTTTTAAAAAGAGATGATGTGAATTTTGATAAGACAAAAAACATGAAAGTGGATTTATACATATCTGTCTATATCTCTGAGATGAGGTATTATGATTACTTACATTATTTACATTATTTGGACTGTTATCCTTATCTTCATTGTCATATTCGCAATGTTTCGGCCTCTATATCTCTGAGATGAGGTATTATGATTACTTACATTATTTACATTATTTCGACTGTTATCCTTATTTTCATTGTCATATTCGCAATGTTTCGGCCTCTATATCTCTGAGATGAGGTATTATGATTACTTGCATTATTTACATTATTTGGACTGTTATCCTTATTTTCATTGTCATATTCGCAATGTTTCGGCCTCTATATCTCTGAGATGAGGTATTATGATTACTTGAATTATTTACATTAATCGGACTGTTATCCTCATCTGTTTCGACCGTTGTACATCTGGAAGAAAAATGGCACCTGGAACTAAAACAATCGACCCCGGCGGAAGAAATAAAGATTTCGGCTCGAAATTTTATCATGTATCTCATGTATCATGCGGGTTCCTTTTTTGAGAGACCAAATTACAATAGACTTCTCTTATTTCTTCTGTCTGTATCCCATCTTCTAGTTAAATTATTTTAAAAAATAAAAGAGAAGGATAAAAGTATCGTTAGTAACGCTATACTCGTTACTTAAACGCCTACAGCCATAAACAACCGAACGAGAAACAGCTAAACATCTTATAAACGTAAACAATGAAAAGATGGATATTCGCTATGATTATATTTTATAATACAATAATAATATGTCAATATAAATACATTATTGATTGATACAGTTAAGTGAATCATCGGTTTTTATCAAAATGATATTTATTTTAAATACAGCTGTACTTTTTGACTACATTAAATGGATATATAGTTTGATCAACAGCGTAGTCAGGGCCAGTAATGGATACGCTAATTTAATATACCTTGTATGATGTTACCCCTTTAATATTAGATTCCATATTAGGTCTTCAAAAGTCGTATGGTACGCGGATATGTACAGTAAGTAATGCATTGTAACTGGTTTGCAAATTTAGATAATTTTGTAAATTTTCATACATTTTTGAATAAAAAGAATTATTTTGAAATTTATTTCTTCAGAAAATGGTAAATAATAGATCTTTATAAATATCGAATTATGGTAGCGGTGTCAAGGGAATAAACGTTCTTTTGACACGCCGTTTTTTTTTAATTTTTAATTTTATTTTTATTTATTTATTTATTTATTGCGAGCGCAGAGGTTGCTGATTAACAAATATTTGTATTATAATTAATACTAATAATACTATAAGATAATTAGAGTTTTGGAGATAAATTACTTTCAATATAGCATATAATGTGTTTAACATTATGGATGAACAGACCAGCTAAAAAGGAAAGAATCTATTGTTATGACGAACAATGAAATCACGAGGAGAATTATAATTATGAAAACAGGAATAATGATTAAATTATTTCATCACAGAATATCATAAATTTAAAGATGAAGAAAGTATAAAAATATAATAATTTGGATTGAGAGATTGGTGTCTATTATTCGACAAAATGTAAACAGCAAAAAATTATGAGTTCATGAGTTGTTTTTATCGAAACAAGATAACTTGAGGGGACGCTCAAAAGTATAAATAATAATAATAATAATAATAATAATAATAATAATAATAATAATAACTACACAATACACAGGGGACAGAACAATCAAAGCTAACCGCCCAGATATCGTTATTAGAGATCGCAAACAAAAAAGTACCTCCTTATTGATATGGCAGTTCCTGCTTACTGCAATGTATATTTGAAGATCTTCAAAGAGTTATCAAAATACAAGGACTTTGAAATCGAAATCTCAAAAATGTGGCACATGACAACATCAACAATCCCTGTTGTAGTTGGAGCCCTCGGATTAATTGGAAAAGATTCCAGTAGACTAATTGAAGGGATTCCTGGAAGCCCATGCCTTAAAGAAATACAAAAAATTGTTCTCACGACTATAGCCCACACCTTACGAAGGGCTTTATCCATTTTTTTTTTTTTTTTAGTCAGTGGAAAATATGATCCCATTTCTAACCTTAGGTCTCTGGGCGGGACCTGGAAAGAAATGTGCACACGCCAGAAATCAAAGGAAAATAAAATAATAATAATAATGAAATCGAAATCTCAAAAATGTGGCACATATGAACATCAACAATGCCTGATGTAGTTGGAGCCCTCGGATTTTTTTTAAAACATTCCAATAGTTTCATGCCTTAAAGAAATACAAAAAAAAATGTTCTCACGAGTACAACCCACACCTTACGAAGGGCTTTATTTATGTAAAATATGTAATTAATTGCCATGTGGAAAATGTCATGATGCCATTTCGGACCTTAGATCTCTGGACGGGACCCGGAAAGAAATGAGTACACATCAGAAATCAAAGCAAATAATAATGATAATAATAATAATAATAATAATAATATTTTTTTATATAGATAAAGCCCTTCGTAAGGTGTGGGCTGTACTCGTGAGAACAATTTTTTTTGTATTTATTTAAAGAATTGGCTTCCAGGAATCCCTTCATTGAGTCTATTGGAATCTTTTCCAAACTGTTGCAGTTGGAGCCCTCGGATTGGTTGGAAAAGATTCCAGTAGACTAATTGAAGGGATCCCTGGAATCCCATGCCTTAAAGAAACACAAAAAATTGTTCTCACGAGTACAGCCCATACCTTACGAAGAGCTTTGTGTATGCATTTTGTTTTTCAGTGGAAAACGTTATGATGCCATTTCTAACCTTAGTCCCCTGGGCGGGACCCTGAAAAAATGAGTACACATCAGAAATCAAAGGAAATAAAATAATAATAATAATAATAATACAGAAAGACAACCCTCAACTCAAGGTGTTAATCGTGTCGATTAGTGAATGGCTGCTGTGTTATGAGGTCGGGAAACGATGCCCTTCAGGTTTCGAAACCCTGTCTGTAAAAGACCATTACCCAATGTGACGGGCGAATTTTTTGTTGAGTTTTTGGACTCGTGTATCACTCGTGGGAACAATATGGGAACTAAAAGTCAAACCCAAAAGTTCAGTATGCCTCTTCCAGCTGATAAACATGGAGCTCGTCCCTCAGGACAAAACCTATGAGAGGTCAAAAAATCTGCCATCGAAACGAACTCCTACACAAATAATGAATCTTCAGGTCACCACAACCGGCATAATCCTAATAATGACGCTGCGAATTCTTCAACCATTCATTTAAAGAAAGAAAACGTAAAGTGATTTCGTGAAGAGTACAAACCCGATATGACAGAATTCTATGAAGCGTTGCACAAACCTCAGAAAAGAATCACTCTCCAAATATATGACATTTGGCGAGAAAAGGTTGGACAAGCAATTAGAAAGTACATTGACGAAAATATACTAGCCACTTTAAGAAGGCTCATCATGAAAATGCTAACATTTAAAGAAATAAAAAGAACTGCAACCATAATAGGTGAATCAACAGAACATGAAAGGGAACCAGAAATGGACATAAAACGTACTAACATCATACTAACCACAGATCATAATGAATAAACTATGATACATACCAATCACTGTGAAGATAATGCTGAAAGTTTAGAAGAGTTCCAAAGGCGGGATCTTAGTCGTTCACAAGCCTGCAATAAAACGAGTCTAAAACAAATTGAACCGAATTATTTTACGGAAAACAAAACTAGTATACTAGAAGCCAAGGCAGAAATCATGAGTCATATAAGTCAAACACAGGATATTGAAATGGAGGAACGAGAACAATTCCCAAAATTACAACCAATAAAGCATAAACTCAAAACTATTAAACTATACAATGCAACACTCAAAATGATTCTGGATGAAATAGATTCACATGTAAGTCTAATGGAAGCAATATGTGCGTTAAAGTAAAAAAGGCAGTCTCACAGAAAAGAAGGTCCTCCTTGGAAAAAAAAAAAATGAAAAAAAACATTACTCGCCAAACATATAACATTTGGCGAGAAAACGTTGGTCAAGCAATTAGAAAATACATCGACGAAACTAATTTAGCCAATATAAGAAGGGAGATCATGAAAAATAATCGACTGACAATCAGAATAGGTAAATCAATAGAAATGAAAGGAAACCGGAAATGGTCATAGAAATTATTATGTGGATTTGCCCTAAAGATCATAGCAAAGGGGGAGATTGGATTACGCAAGAGGTTGAATGGATGAAAAAAAAAGCCCGAACAAACAAGGGCGCGAATCACAGAAGTGGATGTTCAATGTGTATTGAAAAAAAGCATACAATTAGAAATCTTCAGGAAGACATAAAATTCCTAACTTTTGGCTCTATTATCGAAATAAGGCACACAATAACTCTCCAAAGATCTTCAAGAAATGGTCAATGATTCTACTAAAATTCCACCATAGTTAACCAAATGAATTACCTTCCTTCTACACAAAAATGGTGATACAAATGTCCCCAAAACTACATACCAATTACATGTATTCCCCCTACTTAGAAACTATTGACATATTTTCTGATAAAACAGATATATTCCTTGTTAGAAAAAATGGCATACTTCTCTTGAACAAAAAAGGTCCAAACGTGACTCTTACGGGTGTGATGACCAATTACTAATTAATAGGATGGTCTTGTAAAACCGCTACAGTACAAAGAAAAACTTCAGTACTCACCGGATAGATTACTGTAAGTCATTCGATATCGTACCTCATTCCTAGATCTTAAAGTTTTTAGATATATACAAGGGATCACCGGTTGTCATCAGTTTCATCAAACAAAGTATGCCGATAGGAAAAACAAGACAGAGAAAAATTTCAAGGTGAGTCTTTGTTTCCCTTACTATATTGCATATCCTTAATAATATTCACTAGTG
>CAHIKZ030005106.1:4125000-4152500 GCA_903632075.3 Acanthosepion pharaonis
TATATATATATATATATATATATATATATATATATATAGAGAGAGAGAGAGAGAGAGATAATTATTTATTCGAAAATTATAATATAAATGTTATAAAATCACTACAAAAATAGTTATTTTCTTTCAACACTTCTGTCTTATCAAGTGATGGTGTTGAATGGACAGTGAACACCTTCACTTGAGAAGACACCAGAAGTGTTGAAACAAAATGTCTGTTTTTGTAGTGATTTTATGTTTATATTCATGTTATAAGTTTCGAATAAATAATTATATTTGCTCTACTCTGTATTGAGTACTCTTTTATGAATAGTAATTTTTGGTTATTGGAATTTATTCCATACACCAATCCCTATACTTGGGTATATATATATATATATATATATATATATATATATATATATATATACCCCACACCAACTGTACGAATCGGAGTTTTATGCCTCAAGCAATCATCAGGTACTGAGTTTGGTTAATATTTCTGGATCTCGAGGTTTGATAATTTATTCCTGTCGGTAAATATTTAATAGTACTTTTTAGGTTAAAATGACATTTAAAATTGAGAATTAAGAATTAGAAAATCTAATTTTAGTTTAAAAAATAACGTCGACGAAAGCTGTTGTGAACAGACGTTAAAAGTCAAAGGGTGTAACTCTTTTTTCGCTTAAAAATAGTTAATGATAAGATTGTATTCGAAAAAATAGGTATACACTGTAAAATAATAATAATAAAAGTAATGACAATAATAAATAATAATAATAATAATAATTGGTAATAATAATGTTGATAATAGTAATAATAATAACAATAATAATAGACCATGATGTTAATAATAATAATATGATAATCTTAATAAAAATATTAATATTGATAATATAGTGATAACAGCAACATTCAAATTATTATCTGTGGCGCCCGTACAAGAGAAACTATATTAATCTGTGACAACATGCTAGAATATGTATTTATTTCTCTGTATACATGAAGTCATTAATTCACTTCTTTTGTTTAACATATCAGGGTATTTCGATACATTTAGGATCATTACATTCTCAGAAAGACCTAAGTTACATTTATCGATTTTACCGCTGAAGCGTTTGGCATTTCTTGCGTAATCCCAGGTGATAGCTGAGTTACTTACAGCATTTTTTTTATTTTCCAGAAGAATTTAGAGAGGGCAATGCTTTTACTATATTTAATATTGTTTAATCTCATTTGGTGATGGTAGAAACGTGATTTTTAGCGGTTTTCAGTTGAATTTGACATAGACATCTTGTTTGATGCTAGCTGTATGAATTATACCTTTAGCATATGTATATTTATTAATATATACTTAATAGCTCAGTTATTTTGACTTGATCCCTGTTTTACTTACACCAAAAGGATATATATATATATATATATATATATATATATATATATATATATATATATAGAGAGAGAGAGAGAGAGAGAGTGAGAGAGAGAGGGGGGTACCTCCATGAGAAATAGTAAAATAACATAATTTTAAGCATGCTTTTTTTTTGTATGACAGTCATTACTTTGAAAAATCTTGCAAAAATAAAAATAATTGTCCGATGTTGATAAAACTTTCAGAAAATATTCACACAAATGATGAAAATTATTATAAATATGGTTTCTTTTTTTAAAATCATGGAAAAATTTTTTTTTATATATATATTTATTACCCCACTAACTAATTTTAAATGAAAACTCTAGAAATTCAGTCGCATTTGATTTAGTGATTTATTAGTTAAAAGCACAAGGCTTTGAGAAAATCAAATCATTTTTTTTTATTTGGACCCACACCCGCCTGAAAATCAGCACTGAATTGTAACATACAAAACTCAACAAAAAAAAATATTATTTAATATCAAATGTTTTTATTTGCTTTTAGTTGTTTTTTTGAATATGGGCAATATTTTCTGAAAGCAAAATTTTTTTTCAATGAAAAATGAATTTTAAATACAATTATTTGTTATAATAGTTTTTTACCATTAAGTTGTTAAAATATTATAAAATTAGTTAAAAGCCGCATTTATTTTCGTAAATGTCCTTATGAGATAGATCTTATTTAGCGCGTTGTAAACTGTATCGTTTTGACTAATCAGAAAACCCGCAGTAATTAAGAAATGTAATTTTGTGTTTACAATCGGGCTGTACTTATAAAGTACGAAAGACCAACCAGAATTAAAATTAATTGCGTTATTTAACTTAACCATTATTCTCCGCTGTTAAGGCCTTTACTTTTGCGAAACACGTGTGGAGAAGTTAATTTGATTTTCAATTTCAACTGAGAAGGGTACCTACAAGTAGGAAATGATCTTATTTTTATATTAATCTCAGTTATGATATTTTTCCATAAATGAAATATTAAAGTTAATAATAAAATGAATGGAAATACAAATAACACAGTAAAATGTACTAAATGTACATAAAATTATAGCATTTTGTGTTCACTTCTGATAAAATTTCATAAGAAAGTTGCCTATAAATTAATTAGATACCTTTCTTATGTAATTTAATCTCACTCTCAACAAACTTATTTTAATTTTTTATAATATATTTTCCATAAAGCATCGTAATCGTAAAGGTGAAACCTAAGCACAAACAAAATTAGAGTGCTTAAAGTTTTCCTTTAAAAGAACGAGGTAAATAATTTGTTCAATTAAATCTAAATAATCTCAATTCTCTCCTTCCGTACAATAAATTATCCTCACGTAATCTGTCAATATCTCATTCAACACCTGTCAAGTGACGCGAAATGTTATGACCTGCTTTGTTTTATTTTCAAACTACACCTTTCCGGAGCATAAACTAAATAATGTTTGTTTCAAAATATTTAAAATAAACATTATTTCTGATTTTCTTCAAATAAGTTTCGAAAAAATTGTAATTGATTTTTAAATAAATTTCAAGGTAAAATTTTGATTTTTTTTATAAAATCGGAAAAAATGGTTGATTATCTGTCACATTTGCTGACTCAAAAAAAAACAAGATTCTTAACGAAAATTTCGGACGTGCTAGGAACGATTAAAAAAAAATACCCCCAAATACTTTGATCTTTCCTCTTAATAAAAACGTATGCATTTAGACGATTACATTTTGTTTCCGTCTAGTTTGGCATCTTTTTTTTCATGTTATGCTCGTTTTTTTTTGCGATCTCATGGATATATATATATATATATATATATATATATATATATATATATATATATATATATATATATATATATGTCATTCGCATACAAGCCTGCTTCGCTGTATCACAGCTTATCAGTGCAACAACACTACTTCAAGCCACGATCGAAACCCGAGTCTTAGTCTTTTACTCCTAAGAAATCGGCGCGTCGACAGAGAGAAGGATGGAATCTAGTGTATTATTTTTATGAATGTAAACAAACACCGGGCAGCCAGAGTGCTCTATTCATTACTGAAGAGCGATGCGTCAGCGCTGACAGCTGCTGTTTATAGAATCCACCCATAACTCAACAGTTGTCAATCGATTTTCGAGAGCTTTGAAGAATTAAATAAACACATTGAAAATCTGGAGCATCAATTCACAACACGTGGCTATAAACAACACCTAATCAGGGAACAAATAAATAAATCAATTTCCACACCTAGAGAAGACACCCTAATATACAAGATTAAAAATAAATCTAGCCGCATCCCTCTAGTAACCACTTTCAATCCCACTCTGCCTCCACTATCCCAAATAATCAAACGTCGCTGGGAAATACTACATCTCAAACCAGAGACTAAAAAAACTGCTTAAGGAACCCGGCCTTCTTGCATATCGTAGACCTAAGAACCTAAAAAAGAAATCATAGGTAGTAAACCACATTTCAGGGGGACAAGGTAATCCGTAAGAAACTGAGGTGAACAAAAACAACAGGATTTTCCCAACCATGTAACAACAAAAGAAGTTTATGTTGCAACCATATTAAAAACACGAATTCATTCACTAGCTCAATCACTAAATCTACTTTCAAAATCTACCACGATTCTAACTGTAGAAGTCAAAACATAATTTACCTCCTAGAATGCACACTATGCCAGAAACAATATGTAGGAAAATCTGAATGGCCCTTTAACTACAGAATTAATAATTATCGTAAGCGAATTAAATCGACTCCCTATGAACAGTTATTACCTGTAGAACAACATTTCCGCCTAGAAAAACACGATTTCAAAACCCATGCCAAATTCACTATAATTGAGAGAATAGAAAAGTTCAGAGCAGATAACATTAGAAAGATTTTAGAGTCCCATGAAAATAAGTGGATACAACGTCTAAAAACAAAATACCCAGCCCGGCTAAATCATAAATTTAACAACATATAATAGTAACAATCAACAAATCAAAACCTACCCACATTTCTCACCTACACAAGACAGACATGCTTAAGGAGGAATGGAGGCCTCACACTTATACACTCACCCACACGATTATACACACGTACGCACACCATACTCAATCACTCCCTAATGAGCCAAATGATAACACACACCTACAGCAATACACACGCTTACACATATCATACTCACTCACTCCCTAAGAACCAAATAACACACACACAAACACTAAACAGAGACACATCCCCTCACCAGGTCCAATAAAACTGTCAAACTGACCAGAGAATTCAGGATAATATGTATCTATCCTGTTCTTATCTCAAATAACAACTTAAAAGAGACTGTTTGACCAACACAAGGAATGTTAAAAGATTCATGTGAAAAAGATAAAAAAATAAAAAAACAAATGAAAACTACAGACATTTTCTCCAACAAAAGACATTCATTTCTGTAGTTCCTTGCCAACAGCAAGCAGAAATATTTCGCCTCCCGATGATGGCCATTTCGGTCGAAACTAGTCGAGGAATCTAAATGGAATAATAATAATAATAAAAAAACGAAAGAATATTAATCTACAACCCAGTGTGTCTAATGATTTTAATTTTTTAATTTTTTAATTTTTAATTTTCTTATTGTTCAAAATATATATATATATATATATATATATATAATTATTTTTTAAAAAATATGATTCCTTCGCTACATAAGAGATAACATATTTCAAAAACAGGAGCCAAAAACTCTGTTTTGGGGTTTTGTTTTTTAAAAACGAGGAATCTTATGTAGCGAAAGAATCATATTTTTAAAAAAATAATTATAATTATAATTTAGACTCTACGTTTGTATTGAGCACTGTTTTGTAAAAATAGTAAAGAATTTCGGAATATTTACCTAACGTGTTCTTTCTTTTTACTATATATTTGCACACACACACACACACACACACACACACACACACACACACACACACACACACACACACACACACACACATATATTTTCAGGCATTTTTATGTTTTATGTCAGCATCGAATAAATTTTGGAGAGGATGCAAACAAGGAGAAAGTTTATACTTAACACCAGGAGAAGGCAGCTGAAATTTCTGGGACACGTAATGAGAAAGGACGGCTTGGGGAATCTGATACTCACAGGTCGAATAGAGAGAAATATATATATATATATATATTAAGCATTCAACCCCAATCAAAGCTGGAAGCCACTAGCACGCAAGGAAAGAATGAAGAGACGGTTAGGGGATAGATCAGGGCATCTGGAGACGTCGATTGACGTTACATTTGAATACTTGGAGATTATAGTTGTCAGAAAAACAGGAAAAGGGGAGGAAGTTCCACAGGCGAGAGGTCCGAGATATGAATCTATTGGAGTAGAAAGGCGGCTACATTTAACAGTTTAAACAGTACAATGGTGATAGCGAGATGTCAGCCTCGTAGGACGCTTGAATTCGCGAAGTCTTAGAACCAGCGAAAGCAGCTCATTGGAGCAATTACCATGAAAGTATTTGTAAAAAAGACAGATGCGACTGCACGTCTGTGAGAGAACGACTGCAGATGAGATGCCAGATTGGGGCCAATTATATTGCATATCTGTCTCTGGATTTTACCAAGAACCCCGAGTCAAACAGCAAGGGCTCCAGACCATATATGGCAGCAGTACTCCATGCAAGGGCGAATGGTTGATTTGTAGATTTGAAGGATCGATTCCGGGAAGAAAAATTTCCTGGAGCGACACAAAGAGCCAACTTTCCTTGCGGTGGACGAAGCAATTGACTCAATGTATTTGTTCCACCTCAGGTCAGTAGACAAGGTGAGACCGAGCAGCCGCAGAAAGGAGCTCTCGGGAAGTTGAGCGTCAGACGTTTTAATGGGAGCCAGGGAAGGATCTCTGTGGTGATTAATACAGAGCAGTTTTGTTTTGGTGGCGTTAAAGTTAACCAGCCAATTCCTGCCCCAGTTAAAGTTAACCAGCCAATTCCTGCTCCAGATTGGAGGTCCTTTTCGAGATGAACGGACAGGTTAGTTTTACACTAGATTTGTTTTTGAGGCAGGAGTAAATTGTAGTGTCGTCTGCGTAGATGCCTACTTGGGAATTGGCTAAATTATTTACACAAAACACCGTTTAAAATTCCCAGCATTCTTTTTCCGTGCTTACTAGCCCTAACTCTATATGGTGTTTAGGCATTCCCTCAAAGGTTTTAAAACTATCTACCGTCAATAAAGGGAGATTACTCTACTGACTACGTTAACGTTGTTGTGCATGTTCCTATATATATACACAGACATATATATATATATTAAGCATTCAACCCCAAGCAAGGCGGGAAGCCACTAGCACGCAAGGGGTTACAGAGTTGGACCGAGAACAAAGAGGAGTGATAGAGGAAAGGATGAAGAGAAGGATAGGGGATAGATCAGGGCATCTGGAAACGTCGATTGACGTTACATTTGAGTAGTTGGATGTTATAGTTATCAGGAAAAACAAGAAATGGGTGTTACGGTTTTTTGGGTATATGAGCTAGTGAGCGAGTCAGAATGACTTATTTCCCTTTATAGTCGACCAATGGAAGGTTGACCAATCAGAAGCCGCCCAACACTGTATTCATAGTGTATAAAGGCGGCCATCTTATTTCCTCCTACCAGAAGGACAAAAGGCGACCAGGAGAAGGATGAACTACACTCTGCTGTGATATCCACTGCGAACCTCCACTACACTTTCCTACTGTCTCCAAAATATTCACTGCCAGCCTCTAGATTCTATACTCGAGGACGACCGTCATGAAAATGTCTAACAATGGGGAGGATTTTCCACAGGCGAGAGGTGCGAGACATGAGGCTATTGAAGTTGAAGAGACGGCTACATTTAACAGTTTCGACAGTGAAAGGGTGAGAGTAAGTTGACAGCCTAGATGAACGCTTAACTTCATGAAGTCTGGGAACCAGCGAAAGCAGCTCATCGGAGCGGTTACCGTGAAAGTATTTATAAAAAAAAGACAGACGGACGTCTGCGAGAGAGCAGCTGCAGACGAGATGCCAGATCAGGGCCAATTACATTGCATATCCGTCTTTGGATTTTATCAAGGACCTTGAGTAAATTTAGTAGGGGCTCCAGAGCATATATGGCAGCAATATTCCATGCAAGGGGGAATGGTTGATTTGTAGATTTGAATGATCGACTCCGGTGAGAAAAATTTCCTGGCGCGGCATAGGGAGCCAACTTTGCTAGCGGTGGACGAAGCTATTGCTTAATGTATTTTTTCCATCTCAGGTCAGGAACTGGTGATAAAATGGCGATTCTCAAATGTCTGCCAATGGTAGTTCTTAGCCAGAATACATTTCTGAGATTCATTGTCAGCATCAGTAGCGGTAACAACCACATAACAGCTGCCGTCTTTATCAAAAAGAACTTTCAGTCAGCAGGAATATTATCAGTGCCACATTTGGCTGGTCGGCGTGTCAGAAATATCGCCCAGTCATGATTGGTATCGATTCATTTCTATGCCTTCCTTCGACTATATTATCCCGTCTACCGCCACCCTCATCGCTTACTATCTCTAGTCGACACAAAACCGTCTTCAACTTCGCTTCGTCTAAACGGTAGCGCCAACAAAATGGCGACGATACTGATTACCAATTGATTTTGACATTCAGAGCAAGATAGCGTCCGATGTGTCATTACGTTCCAGACGTCAGCTGAGGGTCTGCGCAAGGTCATAACACTATTTCTAACTCCAACCCCAGCCCTTAGTACGCCGACATACACGACTACATGGATAAACACACATTCGCACTCTAACAGCCAGTGGTTTAAAGATAAAAGAAAATGTTTTACGATTGTCTGTACAAAAAATCTAACAGAAATTGAAGATCGCCATTGGGCTTTCTTCAGTGTGTTCAGCCGCTCTCTTCAGAAGGAAGAATAAAGGCAATGAAGCGCCCATAAAAAGCAAAGGAAAAAGGATATACAAAAGGAATAAAAAGAAAGAAAGAAAGAAAGAGAAAGAAAAAGAAATAAAACAATGATAGAAAGAAAGGACGAAAAAATAAAGAAATACAAAGAAAGAAACGAATGACAGAAAGAAAAAAAGAAAGAAGTAAAAAAGAAAGAAAGAAAGAAAAAAAGAAAGACAGAAAAAAGAAAGAAAGAAAAAAAAAAGAAAGAAAGAAAAAAGAAAGAAACCAATAATAGAGAGAAAGAACGAAAAAGAAAGAACAAGACCAATGACAGAAAGAAAAACAAAGAAAGAAGCAAAGAAAGAAAGAATTCTACAGTCTACCCCAGTGAGCGAAATAAAGGATTAAGTTCGACAGTCCAACCACGTGATGAAGTCAGGAGCGTACAACGGCCGAAACGTTGTAATAAATATAGCGACAAAGATGAGGACAATAAACCGAATAATGTAAATAATAATTAATTAATAAAACTAAAACGAAGATTGAAAGAAATTGCAAGACACAATGAAAGAAAAAAAGATAAAAGAACTCTATAAAAAGAAAAGGAAAAAATAAACCAAAGAAAAAAAACAAAACGAACAGCCACTCACATCCATTCACATTAAAGCGGGTGCCCCTAGGTCTCTATCCTTAAACAGTAACTTATCGTTTTTTTTAATCATTTCACCATAAGCAAGGCAATCAAGTTACACAGACACAAGAGGTTACTGAGTGTGAAAGAATAAGAAAAAGAAAAAAACAGAGAGAACAATCAAAGAACAAAAATTAAGAAGACAGGATATAACGATTGACATTACATTTACATTTTTGAAAATAAAAATTGACCGGAAGACAAGAAGCCGGAAGAGATTTCCACAGGTGAGAAGTGCGAGAAAATAAACTGTTTACCTAGAACTTACAGTTACATATAGCCATTTCAACTCTAAAAAAAAAACCTTGTTGACAATCTAGTACTGTTCTTGAACTCATTATACCGAAAAGTCCATCAGAACAATTACTATAAACGTATTTCTAGAAAGGTCACAGAGAAGTTAAATTACGACGATTAAAAAAATGTCTGAAGCCGGGATGCCAGGTAAAGATAAAAAATATTGCAGATTCTTTTTTAAATTTTATCAAAAATCTAGATAATATATAACAGGAGCACCAGACCATGTGTGGCAGCATATAATCAACGATATTACTGATGCCATATTCACAACGTTTCAACCGTTGTACGCCTTCTTCAGGTGATTGTAATTTCGAACCGAATCCTTTATTTCATACACTGGGGGAAATTGTTCTAATTTCACGTGCCGCGCCTCTTCCGAATGTCTCAGATATTTACTTTTGGCACAACTGTTGTGGCCTGGTATTGAACTCACAACTCTTTCGGTCTAATCACTGGATGCAACCAACGTCTTTATCCACTGGGCCATGCGTCCTTCAGGACATCCGTCTATGAACGTCTGGAACTTATATAGCTGAAGAAAGGGGGGCGTATAACGGCGGAAACGTTGTGAATATGGCAATAAAAATGAGGATAACAGTCTGAATGATGTGAATAATGTAAGTTGTTAAACAGGATCTTCAAAAATTTAAATTCAATATCAGTCGGCATCTGTCTTCCTGAATATATTGATTTTATCGTTTATCGTTAGCCTTACAAAGGTTTTTTCCTATTTTCTCTCACTCTTTGTAATCAAATGCGCATTTATGCCATCATCGCCTTGATTGGGTGGTATGATTAAATAAATGATTAGGTGGTATGATTAAATAAATGACTAGGTGGTATAATTAAATAAATGATTGGGTGGTATGATTAAATAAATGATTAGGTGGTATGATTAAATAAATGATTAGGTGGTATGATTAAATAAATGATTGGGCGGTATCATTAAATAAATGATTAGGTGGTATCATTAAATAAATGATTGGGTGATATGATTAAATAAATGATTGGGTAGTATGATTAAATAAATGATTTGGTGGTATGATTAAATAAATGATTAGGTGGTATGATTAAATAAATGATTGGGCGGTATGATTAAATAAATGATTAGGTGGTATGATTAAATAAATGATTAGGTGGTATGATTAAATAAATGATTGGGTGATATGATTAAATAAATGATTGGGTAGTATGATTAAATACATGATTTGGTGGTATGATTAAATAAATGATTAGGTGGTATGATTAAATAAATGATTGGGCGGTATGATTAAATAAATGATTGGGTGGTATGATTAAATAAATGATTGGGCGGAATCATTAAATCAATGATTGGGTGGTATCATTAAATAAGTGAGAGAAAGAAATCAAAGGAAGAAAGGTAAGAAAAGATTAATTAATGTAAAAAAGATTAAGCGAGGACTTATTTTCTTTTCTGTCTGACAACAAACCCTGGCTAAGAAGAATAGGATTAATAATAATCTACAACAAATTTGGAAGGCGTTATTATAAACATTATATTTAAATTTAACTTATTTTATAATGAGTATAGCATTGAATGGGCAAACAATTTAGTTTTAATAGATAGATAGAGAGAGAGAGAGAAAGAGAGAGATGACCATAGATGCGAAAAGATTGAGATAGATAGATAGATAGATAGATAGATAGATAGATAGATAGATAGATAGATAGATACGAAAAAACTGAGATAGATCGATCGATAGATAGATAGATTTAAATAAACTGGTATAGATAGATAGATAGATAGATAGAGAGAGAGAGAGAGAGAGAGATATGAACATAGATAGATGCGAAAAGTCTGAGATAGATAGATTTGAATAAGTTGGGATATATAGATAGATACGTAGAGAATGAGATAGATAGATAGATAGATAGATAGATAGATAGATAGATAGATAGATACGAAAAGACTGAGATTGATAAATAGATAAATAGGTACATACATACAAAAAAGACTGAGATAGATCGATCGATAGATATATTTGAATAAACTGGGATAGATAGATAGATAGATAGATAGATAGATAGATAGATGTGAATAAACTGAGAATGACACATAGATAAATTTGAATAATCTAAGAAGGATAGATAATAAATGAGTTAAGTAGATAGATATAAAAAGTCTACGATAGATAAGTCATATTTAAGCCATCAACGTCCTAAATTTTCTAACACTACTTTTTTCATTTCTATGCCAAATAATCAACTCTCTATCTGAATTTTATTCGAAGATAATACTCTTAAAACTTTTCACACATAGTCTGTCCATTAATGTCTAATTATTCGTCTGTAGACCCACATCTACATCGCTTTGTCTCTTTTTATGCTGACATGAGTGTTTAAATTACACACTACCTAGATTTTTACGTCCCAGATATGTAACTCACATACAAAGTATTCCCTTTTACTAACAACCATGATACATTCATTATATCATTAATCGGGTCTAAAACACAATATCATATACACTGTGCAGGTTTCTTTTTCAGTTTATATCCTTTTAGAATCGCCTCGATTTCAAAATTAAATAAATCCGAAGAAAAAAACACCCAGACGATATTTTTAATGTTTTTTTTTGTTTTTTTGTTATTTTTTTATTTTTTTTTATTTTTTTTGTATCCATTTAATTTGTTTATAATCCACAGGAAAGTTGCATGTTCTCAGTACAAGTTTCGAATAAAGAGAAGATAAAAACCATGGTTTCGACGACTGATTTTTGAGGTAAGATGAATTCAACTGTCATGGAAAACAAGCTGAATCCGAAGTAAAGACCCTCTTGGCATTATGACAGATTCAGCCACGCCTTGTAAGTACCTAAATATCGGCGTCCGTCCGGTAGGGTGATCGTAATTGAGTATATTAAAAATACGCAATGGTCGATTGAGTTCGAATAAGTAAAAATAGATAAAAAATATTACCAGCAATAAAAATCTTGACGTCATTCAAGAACCCATTGAGGTTTATGCCGTAAAACAAACCAAAACAAAAAAAAAAAATATATATATATATACTGAGATAGATAGATAGATATTCTCATTCAATGATAATAATGCAGCAAAATATTCCTAACCTATTGTTGTTACATACATTTCTACTCTGAAATACATGTTATTAGTACTGTAGTTTATTTTATTAGTAATGTAGTTTGTTTCTCACTGTGTGCTCGATTAGTGTAACTAACGGTAAGCTGATTTTATAGAAAGTATAAGTTATCTTAATATAATTCCTGATTTTCTTAAAATACTATTTTTATTTTTTTTTCTCTCTCTCTTTGAAGTGAAAAAAGTCAAAGCTATATAATGCAAAATACTTTGCGAGATCAGCCCAAAGACATTTTTCGGGTAAATACATTGTTATATATATAATTTTTTCACATCTACAAATTCGATATTTTCCATTTCCTTCAACAAGATATTATTGCTTTCCATAATTCAAGATAAAAGCTATCGTAACTTTTTTCATACTTCCAAATTATAAAAAAGATATTTGTTATAAAGTACACGAATGTAATATTTAAAAAAAATGTCGGTCAGAAGGAAGCATTTCAATAATCCAGTATGTGTTAACGTATTTACTGTGTTACATGATATTCACTAGTGATAGAGGCTTGTGTTCAAGCTGTATTAACAACTATACAATCTTCTTCAATATGCCCTGACCTTTCAGGACGTGTCTGATCATGGTTCTCCACAAGTTCCTCTCATTTTCAGCTCATAAGAATTTTTGTCCATTCGATATCTATCACAAATTTTGATTATCCATTTACGTAGATTCATATATTAGGTTATGATTAATTCGTAGGAATATTGTTGGTATTATTATAAATAAAAAGAAGGTATAAAATAATAATAATGAAAATTATAAATAAAATAAATCAAAATTTAAATCTCGTTTAAAAAAAATTAAGAAATAAAAATAAAAATAAAATTATTCCAATCATGCAACAGGGATTGTTATTACCGGAAATAGAAACATCCCGCCAAGAGACGTGCTATCCATTCTCATCGCCCAAAACTGTCGGGATGACAACACGTGTTGAAAATGCCTTCGTGATAGGACTTGTGATATTACGGAGTAACTTACTCCCTTCTTATAACATAAACCTTATCACAATTGTAATGTAAAACACACACCCTATTACACACATACATAAATAAAATTGTATGAAATTACCATACAATTTACTATATTCTTTTATTGTTATTATGTACATTTGTTTGTTCCGTGTTTCCTCGTGAATACAAGCCCAAACATATGACCACATGGTGTGTATGGATATAGCTCCTCAACTTCAACTGTCTCTCTTGCTTTTAATCTGTCTTGTGAGTATCAAATTCTCCAAGCCCTCTTATCTCATTATGTTCCTAAGAAGTTTCTGATGTCTTGTCCTGATTTTAAGTATAAATTTCCTTTTTGGTTGCATCAAATTCATATAAAACTTAAGAGAGTAATCATTTGCTTAGTTTTAGATAAACCCTTAGAAGTATCTTTTAACGATACTAACATCTTAATAGCTTGTGTAATCAGCTACATATAAGAACAGGTTTAGTAATTTTTGTCTTTTCGTTTATCTCGTCTAATCCATGTTTTGTCAACCATTTACACAAACTCGTTAGTTAGGCTATACGTTGCTGTTCTCCATCACTCTTGCCTTCAGTATGAGCTGTGAGTACCAAATTTACCATGGCCTCCTTCCTCATTAAGTGCAAAAGAATTGTTTTGTCTTTCCCATTCAACGTGTTCTGTGAGTGAACCGATAGCGGAAAATATACCAGCGACATATGTCATTTTATCATCATTGACGCTTGTTGAAAATATGCCAGCGAGATATGTCATTTTATCATCATTGACGATTGTTGACAATATCCCAGGGACATATGTCATTTTATCATCCTTGACGATTTTTGAAAATATGCCATCGACATATGGTATTTTATTATCCTTGCGGATTGCAGAAAATATGCTATTTTATCATCATTGAAGATTGTTGAAAATATGCCAGCGACATATGTCATTTTATCATCATTGACGATTGCGGAAAATATGCCAGCCTTATACGTCATTTCATCATCATTGACGTTTGTTGAAAATATACCAGCGACATATGTCATTTTATCATCATTGACAATTGCGTAAAAATATGCCAGCGACATATGTCATTTTATCATCATCGACGATTATTGAAAATATGCCATCGACATGTGTCATTTTATCATCATTGACGATTGCGGAAAATATGCCAGCCACATATGCTATTTTATCATCATTGACGTTTGCAGAAAATATGCCTGCGACATATGTCATTTTATCATCATTGACGATTGCGGAAAATATGCCAAGGACATAAGTCATTTTATCATCATGGAAGATTGCAGAAAATATACCAGCTACATATGCTATTTTATCATCGTTGACGTTTTCAGAAAATATGCCAGCGATATATGACTTTTTATCATCATTCACGAAAATTATTAGATCGCATGAGAAATTGTATAAAACCTAAATAAAAGCACCTTGTCTGTCGTATTCAATGAAATATCCATATATATATATATATATATATATATATATATATATATATATATATATATATAAATATATATATATATGAAGAAATATAGTCTTGTGCCATATTTATGGGATAAAGTGCTCAATATCAGAAATAGAGAGTGTAAATATAAAGTGAACATAGAAGTCAACACTTAGAGGCGACAGTCTGTTTAATGCTATATGCAATCGTCAGGCTAGATGCAATCGTCAGGTGGCCTGACGATTGCATCTAGCATGAAACAGGCTGTCACCTCTAAGTGTTGACTTTCTATGTTCACATTTTATATATATATATATATATATATATATATATATATATATGTGTGTGTGTATGTCATCCATATATATATATATATGTATGTATGGAGGACAGTCCGGTCGTTTTTATGAATTATGATGGTCCAGCAGCCCATATCTTAAGAGCATACAGCCAAACTACTGCACATATGATTTGATTTTAGAACTGCAGCTTAACCATATTTTTCAGAAGAGCCAAATACATGTAATTAGTGTAAGCGCTCCACAAGGTCCCAAAGACTGGTATTGAAATGAGTGTAGTCCTTCTCTTAGCCCGATTGGCGACCAAGGCTATAGACCCAATTTGTCCTGCTATTTAGGCAGAAAAGATGGATTCATAGATTTTCGAAAATATTTGTATTATCTGCTATTCTCAGTGAACAATTTGCTGCTTTTCTGTAAAATGATTCTCATTCTATTCAGCTAAAATCGCGCTTTAGATATAAGATATATATTTTCTCGTATCCAATGATTTAAAACTAAATAATTATCAGGATATCCATTGTTGTTAGACTTATAGCAATGTTTCGACCGACGGAATACTTATACTTAACGTCAAAAGGAGACATTTGAAATTTTTATGAGTAAACCGGGCTTGAGAAATTTGATACTCACAGGGACAGACTGAAGGAACAGAGGAAAACAACGCGTAACCAAGCTTGTGTAAATGGGAAACAGAAAAGTGTTTACGAGAGCTAAAAACAAAATATATTAAGACCTACAAAGGACAAGAAAAGATACTGCACATAGAAGAAAAAGAATGACATATAAGATTTTCTTATATGACATTTTCTATGTAACTTTTATCTCCATAATTCTACTTGTGCAATTCTCGTGCTGGCGAGAGAAAAATTATTGGCGAGATTAGAAGAATCCATCTATGCTTACCCATAAAATCGACCCCGTGTTAATCTTTTTCTTTTTTCTTTTTTTTAAATCGCAACAAAGGAAAGGAAGAATTTCTTGATCAGCATCCTGTACAATTAAAACCCATTGTGCTTATTACCGATTCTCACGGATATTTCAAAATATAATCTTCAGAAATAATGGCAAGAGAGAATGCTAGCTCTAAATGGGTCCATAGATGTTAAAACAAACGGATGCCAAATACGAAGCAACCTTCTTTTTGTTTTTTCGACAAAGACAGTTACGATAAAGCTACAAAATCTTCATTAATGTTGCAGAATAACCTACCCATCTTAGTGTTCATTTTTTCGGTCTGAATTTCTGGGGCGAGGAGTTATCATTATTTACGCCTAAGCTATCAACAATGGCGTCCGCCAAGGTTCGCATTGGGTTCAGCTTACATTCTACAATACAGAAATGATCTGCCTAAGAATATAGATATTTTCCAAGTTTAGCTTAGATGTGGCACAAGGCCGAAAGTAGGGGGCACCCAGTGAAGATGGAACTCACTATTCAGTCGTAATTGTTCTAGTGAGACAAGCTTGTTAACCATTAAACCACCTTGAGGTGCCCAATAGTGATTTTCCGTGTGTAGCTTAGATGTGGCACAAGGCCGAAAGAAGGGGGCACCCAGTGAAGATCGAAATCACTATTCAGTCGTAATTGTTCTAGCGAGACAAGATTGCTAACCATTACACCGCCTTGAGGTGCCCCTGCCTAAGAATACACTGCGAGCATTTGAGCAACCCGAGGCTAATGGTTAGCGCGCTGGTCTCGCTATAATAATTACGACTGAATATTTGTAGAAGAGACAGAGGGAGGCCACATAACGTCTGTAGGATAGCGATTGTAGTCTAGATGCCAGATCAGAACTTATCATATTGCACATTCTTCTCTGGATTTTGTCGAGGACCTTAAGACGTACAGCGAAAGTAGCAGGACATATATGACAGCAATAGTCTATGCAAGTACGGATGGTTGATTTATAGATTTGAAAGATGGACTCAGACGAGAAAAACTTTCTGGGACGACACAGAGAGCCAACTTTCCTCGCGATTGAAACTAACCAGTCATTTTGAAAGAGGCTCAAAATTGAACCTTGCAAAAATGTCGCAATGTTTTATAAATGAAACTAAATAATACACGTTTAACAATTTAATCAAGTCATTAAATTATATTCCAGGAAATTGAAACCGAAACGCCATTTTTGAAGAGATTCGAATTCGAACCATTACAAAAATGTCGCAATGTTTTACAAAAACAACTACATAATACTCTTTATTGAAACAATTACGAACAGCAAGAAAACTTTATTCATAGTCTTTCTGTGATTGGTTTTCGCTCCGGCTTTATTTCACACTGCGTGGTTGTTGTAATACTGTTTTTTTAAGGGTAGAACTATTCTAAGGATTTTCTTTCTAATTTAATATGACTACCGCAACAAACCAGAATGTGCATAAAGGTAACAAAAAGATTCTGAAATTAGATAAAGAAAATGTTCTAAAAAAAAAAACTTTTTAATGAAAAATGTTCCTTTTCAAAATCTCAAAACCAATTTGACTTTGTTTTCCGACTGTGACTATTTGAGAATATTAAAAAAAAAAAAAGAATACAAAATACAAAACCTTATTGATTAGATCTCTTTTCTTTAACGCAGTACAAAGCATTCCTGAGTAAAATGCGCACACGTTTCACTTCGTTAAATTTCATTAGAGAAAAGACAACGTACAGACAACGTTTTTATAGAAAAAAAAAATAAAACTAAATTTCAAATCACAAAATGAAAATAACGTAGGTAAGAAATTTCAACCAGGTAGGTAAAATTATCTGCGTACAGCTTTGTCTTCCTATTCGGAAAATTAGTGACTGTTGTCTCTACAGAGAGAAAATAAATTTGCTACACCAGCGTGTCGTATATTTGTTGAACGAGTAACAAATCTAATCTTTTCAATTAATTTGATTTTTTACGACTTATTAACCTTTTTGAAGATAGTAAGAATTTTTTGAAAAATAATAATTATTTTCTGAAACCGGTCTTACTAATTAACCCATAGCTGGGAGGAGAAGAAGAATAGGTGAATTGTTACCTTTCCCGAGGCCATTTGTACGTATGTGAATATAATGAAACCGACTGGAATTTGTATGTGTCATGGTAGAAGAAACTGAGAACTACCTTCACCGATGTTCGAACGTGACACTCTGGTCTTATGAATATATGTTTTTCACTGGTGAATAAATAGCGGTGTCAGGCTAGATACCGTACTGGATTAAGGGTAGAACGGCAAGAGAACATCGAGGCGGTGTAATGGTTAGCAAGCTTGTCTCGCTAGAGCAATTACGACTGAGTAGTGAGTTCGATCCTTACCGGTTGCTCCATACTTTTGGCCTTGTGCCACATCAAAGCTACGCTTAGAAAATCACCATATTGGAAAAAAGTGAATAGGTTCATTTTAGAGCACCTCGATGTAGTGTAATGGTTAACAAGCTTGTCTAAACAGATCAATTACGACTGAATAGTGAGTTCGATCCCCACTGGGTGCACCCTACGTTCGGCCTTGTGCTACATCTAAGCTCCGCTTGGAAAATCACTTTAGGCACCTCGAGGCGGTGTAATAGCAAGCTTGTCTCGCTAGAACAATTACGACTGAGTAGTGAGTTCGATCTTCACTGCGTGCTCCCTATTTTTGGCCTTGTGACACATCTAAGCTACGCTTGGAAAATCACTACGAGTCGGACTGCAGTCGATGATTAGTTGAGTACAAGTGGACTATAGTTTGATTACCGAGTGATTATACAGTAACTCTTGGATGTTAATCGAACCATGCTACTACGAAAGTATTCAATAAATTTGATTTGTTAATAAGTTTTATTTACTTCTTTTGTTTGTGTTACGTATTTATTTGTAGTTTGTAATTAAATACTGTTTTGTTTTTTTTTTAACAATGAAGTTTTATGTAGTACGGCCACCCGATACGGGTCACAAAAGTTTGTTTAGCAGCATATCGACTCCTCATGGGTCATTTAATACTGAAATTTAATTTTCTTGTGTGCATTAGTAATTTCATTTACAAAGATTTACTACTGGTAATTTTATTTTAACACAAAAAGTAGTTCTAGTATATCTTTAACTATGAAAATGTATTGCTGATATTTTTATCTATAGAAATGTATTTCTGGTATTTTAGAAAAAAATATGAAAATGTATTACTGGTATTTTTTAACTATGAAAATGTATTACTGGTATTTTTTAACTATGAAAATGTATTGCTGGTATTTTTTAAACTATGAAGGTGCATTGCTGGTATTTTTTTTAACTATGAAAATGTATTGCTGGTATTTTTTTTAACTATGAAAATGTATTGCTGGTATTTTTTAAACTATGAAAATGTATTACTGGTATTTTTTAACTATGAAAAAATTGCTGGTATCTTTTTAAACTGAAAATGTATTTTTTTAAATTTTTTAAACTATGAAGGTGCATTGCTGGTATTTTTTAACCATGAAAATGTATTACTGGTATTTTTTAACTATGAAAATTCATTTCTGGTATTTTTTTAACTATGAAAATGTATTTCTGGTCTTTTTTTAACTATGAAAATGCATTGCTGGTATTTTTACTATAAAAATGTATTTTTATACTTTCATAGTGTTTGACCCCAGGGCGTGTTATTATTAAATACAGCCTAAGTCAAACTATGTTAACACTAGTTTGAGAGGAATCATTTAATCAGACTTTACTGAAAAGTCTCCATCTATCCACCAACACGATTGATGCACAAAGAAGCAGCGATCAACAGCACAATTTAGTGTCTTGACACACATTTCACATGAAATGTTTAGTATTACACCTTTTATTCTGTCCTTGAGTTCTTCGACGTCTAAAGTTTTTGCTATAAAACGATCCTTTATCATACCCCATAACCAGAAGTTACAGAGGGTCAGATCACGGGTGGGTGGTGGCCATGCCAACGGTATGCTACGGCCTATCCAACGATTTGGGAAACTTTGATCGAGACAAGCGCGAACAAAACGGGCAAAATGAGGCGGTGCAACATCATGTTGGAAATACCCTACTCGTCTGATTTGTGGGGGTTTGTTAACAATGGCAAATTCTTGCAGAATTTGTAAGTAAGCATTTGAAGTCACCGTTGGAGTTGTAAAGAAATATGGGCCAATTACACCCAGTAAACTCTGGTTATATATTTAATGAGTTTCTTAATTTTATTCTATTCTTATTTATTGGTTCGTTTCTATGATTGTCATTAAAGTAATAAGATGTCAAAAATGATACAATAGTTAACTAACTGTTCATTCCCACATCAAGTGTAATATATATATATATATATATATATATATATATATATATATATATATATATATATATATATAATTTTATTCTATTCTTATTTATTGATCCGTTTCTATGATTGTCATTAAAGTAATAATAAATCAAAATGATACAATACTTAACTAACTGTTCATTCCTACGTCAAGTGTAATATATATATATATATATATGTGTGTGTGTGTGTGTGTGTGTGTGTGTGTGTGTGGTTGTTCCTTCTCAAGGTAGAGGACTCCCAATAATCCCAAAAGCAATGTCGTCTAGAGTTCCAACTCCTGTAGGGCCATCCATGGCGATAAGGTCAAAGAAGAAGGACCAGAATCAACGCGACCAACACCTGAAGACACCAATAGCGAAATAGGCAAAGATCTACAAGATATCAACTGCCAAACCTGCGAAAGGGGACAGCGCCGGTTAGGCTGGTGTAATCGAGAGGTGGAAATTGAGAGACCAAGCATCCGACAGGCCGATGCAACCAGGTTTGCCAGATCTGGCCTGTTTCAATTCCCTTTGATCCGCGATGGAGGCTCTTCTGGTCAAGTGGGCGTGGGCTTCTTCATCGGGCAGAGGTCTACACCAAAATACAATTCACGCGGATGGCTTCGTCAAACTCTCTTTGTTTTCACAGCCATCTCAACAACCACCTCATGTTATGACACGGACAATAAAAGAAGAGGAATTAAGAAGACAAAAGATAACGATTTACATTGACAGAGAACCAAGAAGTCGGAAAAGATTTACACAATCGAGGTAGTATTCATTCTTTTGTGTTCATAATGGCGGACCAGCCTGTTTCGCTTTCTGGTGTAAGCGTAGAAAGAACTGACATCTAGGATCTGTTTTTTTTTTCCTGAGTTTATATTGAAATCGGTGAGGTTTTTTTTTGGTTTTTTTAAATAATTTCACCCCAAGCAAGGCAATAAAGCCACTAGGACGTAAGATGCTACAGATTGCTACAGAACTTCTATTAGAGCGCGATGGCAATAAAAAACAAGAATTAAGACAACAAAACATAACGATTGGCATTGCATTCAAAATTTTGATGATCAAAGTTAACGGGGCGGCAAAAATTTTGAAGAGTGTTCCACAGCTGAAAACTGCAAGAGAAAAAACTATTAACATGGTTCCATCTAGCCATTCCATCTGTAAAATGATGAGACCTTGTCACCAATCTAGTAATGCGCTTAAAGAACAATTACCATGAAAATATTTATAGAAAAAGGTCAAGGAAGCAACGTTATGCTGGTGGGAAAGTGACTGAAGCTGAGATGCCAGGTTAGAACCAATAGCATTGCAGATTATTCTTCGTTTTCACTGGGAAACGAGATTTGAAAGGTTTCCTCAGTGTTGCTGTAAATAGAATCAGACGCAAAACGTTGCTTTCTTTATTGATAATTCAGACATTTTAATATCACGGCAGATTAAAGAATAGATTGTCTGACGATCAAAATAATTATAAAAGATGAAGAAAGTATATATAATAGCTGAAGAATAGTTTGATATTAAAAAAAATCTGGCATTAA
Organism: Acanthosepion pharaonis; assembly: GCA_903632075.3. NCBI lineage: Eukaryota > Metazoa > Mollusca > Cephalopoda > Sepiida > Sepiidae > Acanthosepion > Acanthosepion pharaonis. Next base: position 4,146,898 of record CAHIKZ030005106.1, read on the forward strand.
ACAATTGTAATATTAACCGCTTCCTTATAAGGAAACATTTGGCATTAATTGACCGAGCAGCCAGTGTTACTGAAATTTCTAAAATATTTCTCTCAAAACATTTTTTCAAGAAAATAGGTTTCTCACCTTTATTAGCTGTTATCGTTCTTTCTAACATTCATGGGAATTTCCTTCCTAAACTTTTGTTTCAGATGGTGTGGAGTGCCAAAACCTTGCATTATTTTCTCTTTGAGTTACACTTGCTATTCATTTTAGCTATTTTTGCTGTTGAAAGTCTACAAGTGATGCGGTTTCTGTTATTTTGTGCTGTTCATTGTTTGTGATTGTGTAGCGCCAGATCACAAGGTTCGAAGATAAAAAGCGAAAGAAACTAGCAGAAATATGTAAGAATGCCAGGATTATGTAAAAATTCTTTGAATACTGTCTTTAAATATACATCAGACCTTCCCTAAAACAGGATCACTAGAAACTTATGAGAATTAACAAAAAATATTAGGAGAGAAAACGTAATTTTGATTTTATTCATAGTTACTTATCTTGCGAAAAATCATCGTACTAATGTGCCTTTCAAACGCGCCAATTGCTCACTACAGCTTTGCGTAGCCACTTTTTTTCTGGATATCAGATATTTTTGGAATTTCGCTAAACGCATAAACTTTATAGATATTAGAGTCATATTAGTAGAATTGATAGTAAAATTCAGAATAAACAATATTCTCTTAATGGCTGACGGGAATAAAACAAAATTCCCCATAAAAAAGCAACAGTTAAAAATAAGTAAACTAATAATTTCATTATTATTTTGTTATTAAATAAAGACACATTAGCCGTCACAATTCGAGTGTTGGTTAGACATTTTTTCTCGATATGAGATATCTTTGGAATTTCACTAAACGTGTAAATTTTATAGGTATTATAGTCACATTAGTAGAATTGATAGTAAAATTCAGAATAAAAAAAAAAAAAAACTGGTGTCACCAAAAGAAATAAATGAAAACAAATTAAATAAAATTCTCTTAATGGCTGACGTGAATAAAAAAACAAAAATTCCTCATCAAAAAGCAACAAATTCGTCAAAAATAATAAAACTAACAATGACATGATTATCTTATCATTAAATAAACACACATCAGCCGTCAGAAAATTGAGTGTTGGTGAGACTTTTGAGACAATAAATTGGTGATTTTGTCGCATTACAATTAGATTAAGCAATTTAAATGCAATTTGTTTTAATAATTTAATAATTTGTATTATTCACAAAATAGCCTGTGATTGTATGGAATCGAATAAAAGACGGCATAAAACGAAATGAAATGACAATGACAAATTAATGCTATAAGGAGGTCTTAAAATGTAAGTCAATGTACAAGTTAGTTATCTATCTAATTTCAGGAAATGAAATAAAGCTTCCACTGAGAGTGAATTTATTATTATTATTGTTTTTATTTCCTTCGATTTCTGACGTTTACACATTTCTTTCCGGGTCCCGCCCAGAGACCTAAGGATAGAAATGGCATCATGGCACTTTCCACTGACAAAAAAAATTTACACAGATAAAGCCCTTCGTAAAGTGTGGGATGTACTTGTGAAAACAATTTTTTGTATCTTTGAGGCATGGACTTCCAGGAATCCCTTCGATTAGTCTACTGCAATCTTTTCCAACCATTCCTAAGGCTCCAACTACAACAGGAATTGTTGATGTTCCCATATGCCACATTTTTGAGATTTTTATTTCAAGGTCTTTGTATTTTGATAGCTTTTTGAATATCTTCAAAGATACATTGCAGTCTGCAGGGACTGCCATATCAATAAGGAGGCACCGTTTTTGTTTGTGGTCTTTAATAACAATGTCTGAGCAGTTGGCTCTGATTGTTCTGTCAGTGTGTATTGTGCAGTCCCATAGAATTGTAACAGGTCCTATCTCCGTAACCGGGTCTGGGTGGTGTTCATACCAGTTTCTTTCAGTTTCCTTCCCGTAGAAGTTGCAGATTTTTCAGTGCAGATATTGTTCCCCTCTGTCATGCCGAGTTTTATATTCAGTGGGTACCAATATCGTGCAACCTGATACAAGATGATCAATCGTTTCTGGATATTTATCACAGAATCTGCCGTTTGGGCTAACACAATATTTTAGTACATGTGCTTGATAATTCCTAGTTAACAAGCATTGGTCCTGTGTTGCAAGGATAAAACCTTCAGTTTCAGCTTTCAACCCTGCCCTATGTAGCCACTGATGGGTACGGGTTTTGTCTACATCAGCTTGGTTGATACGGGCAGAGTATTGGCCATGAAGCTGTTTATCTTGCCATTGTTTCTGTATCTGGCCGGTTGCATTTGTCTTTGCTTTCTTTTTTAAGTATTTTGCAGCTTCAGCCGGTGTACTGTGCTTTACTTATTATTATTATTATTATTATTATTATTATTATTATAGACAGATAATTGCAAATAAGAAATACGACGTTGCTTATTCAGATGGAGTAATAAAAAGTACGTAGACACGGGGAGTCATCGAAACGAGTTCGAAACAAGGCCGAGTTCCTTAAATTGACTTTTGCAGAAAGGTACTTGGGAAAGATATATAAATCCATCGGTTCTTCTCACCCCAGATATGGGTTAAATAGCAAAGCAGGTTCTGTTCTCTTACCGTTGTTACCAATCAGTTCAGGAAAAGAACTCTGTATTCAAAATCATACGTTGGCCTGCCGAGGCATATGCATAAATCTTAACTATATACAGTGGAACCTCGGTTCACGTATTTAATTCGTTCCTGAAGGCCGTTCGCAACCCGAAATTTTCGTAAACCGAAACTATTTTTCCATATAGGAATCAATTTAGAGAGAAAATGTCCCAGTACAATAATATTGGAAAAGAAAAGCACCTCACAACACATGAATGTATACAACATGGCGGTCGACTCAGAAATGATTCCGTTCGGGTTAACTCGGTCCGGCAATGTTCGAGTTTTGTTTGATAACTGAGGTATTTTCATCTCGAATTTTTGTTACATATTCATGACGGTCGTCTTCGAGTATAGAATCCAGAGGTCGGCAGTGAATATTTCGGAGACAGTAGGAAAGCGTAGTTCAGGTTAGCAATGGATATCGCAGCAAAGTAGCAGAGCGTAGTACTTCCTTCTGTCATCTTCGCCGGACAAGTTGGCACTGGTCATTCGGCTAGGGTAAACGAAAATGGCCGCCTTTATAAACGACGGATACAATGTTCTGCGGCTTCTGATTGGTTAACCTTCTATTGGTAGACTATAAAGGGAATTAAGTAATTTTGACTAACTCACTAGTTACTCGTATATATAGACACAAAAACTGTAACAATTTTCTGTACGAAAACCGATTTGTTCGAGAACCGAGGTTACTCTGCATACGGTATATTCAACAGTTATAGAACCATTACTTCAAATCTGGTTTTAATAAGAAAAAATTAAAAAAATAATATGGTTCATAATTCTTCCTTTTTACATTCTTGAAAAGTTTTCAAATAAGTCGTTTTATTTCTTGTAAATGGGAGTTCTTCCCCATACGATAAAACGGCGAAAAATGGACAAAGATTCCGAATATTTAAAGTATGTTTTAGGCTTTCATAACTTCAGCCAAGATGCGCTCATTAGATATCTAAAAGTTGTATATTTAACCAATCAAGCATGTGCCACAATTATTGTATAATTATACAACAATAAATAAATTCAACCAATCAAGAATATTTCTAGATTTACTGAGCACCAGTCTAGAAGAAGTCCTTTAGGTGGAATTTAGTCTAGATCCTGCGGAGGGCTTTTGTGCCTTCAGCATCCTATGCACGTAAAAGTTATAAAATTTAGAAATAATAAAATTATTATCTTTATTCAACACCTTAATTCGGCATAATCTTTCTTTGTATACGCAAACTATCTTCGTAGATTTTTGACAATTATTTCGCCCGAAATTTTTCTTTTCTTTTCAAATCACCATTCTCTATGAGCTCTTTACATAATGCTACACTTATAAGACATTAGGAAACCAGAACTAAGTAAAATTTTTAAAAAGTCACGTTACGCTTGCTAGAAAAAGAAAAAAATAGACATGTGAACAACTTACGTTGCACCACTAAAGATTTAATAACGGTTTAGTTAGACGATATCAGTTGCGACTAAAATCGAAACTAAAGTTAAAACTTTAATGAAGAATTTTTAAAAAAAAAACTTTTCACTCTGTTATTTACATAAATGTAACTTTAATCTCGTGTAACTAGAGTAGTTACTACATATTACTTCAGGTTGTTTCTGATTCACAGAGATCGGAAAACGGACAGATGGACGGACATACGTGCACTGTGCTTCATATATATATATATATATATATATATATATATATATATATATAATATGTATGCATTTAGGCAGCAATCCTTCTTTCATGCGCATTTCTTTGAATACGACAGACAAGTTGCTTTGATTTAGTTTTTTATACAATTTCTCATGTATTCTAACAATTTATTCTTTTCATGATAAATTATATACAAACTGACTGTATGTTCTTTTTTCTGACTATATATTTACATATATATATATATATATATATATATATATATATATATATATATATATATATATATATATATATACGCACACACACATATATATATATATATATGTATATATATATGCATAATATCTTGGCCGTGTTTTGAAAAATGAAAACATTATACAAATACATACACGCAACAAACTATTTCTTATTTAACAGTTAAAATATTTCATCCTTAAAACTAGCTAAATGTATAATATATAATAACCTATATAAGACTGATAAGCCGCTAAGAAAAACAAAAATTAAAAAAAAATATTTCGCCTAACGTATTCTCATTTTCTTTCACTCTTAGTAACCACTTGCATTTTCGTGTCATTAATGACCTTCTTGCGGTGAAATGACTAAAAACGACTGAATGGTAACATTTTCTCCCAGAATCTGAAAACAAGCCGGAGGTATTAAATAAAACACAGTTTCTTTTCGAATCTAAATATTCCATGACCTTCACAAACTAGAATCTAAGGAAGCTCGTTACCAATGCCTTCTAGTTTCCTGTGATTCGGGATTTGAGATGATCAACATTTACCGATGCCTCTACTCGAGAGATTATATGCTGTAGTCGCTCGAGAAAGAATAGCGATCAAGTCATGTTTTAATTCAATGAAATACAAAGAAGGTATCTGCCATCGACGAACAATCCGGGAAGCAAGGCAGCTTTGGGATTTGGACCAGAAAAGAAAGGAAAAGCAATAGGCGAACAGGATCGAAGAAGTCTGCGCACGGCTGACCCTAGTAAACATGACAAGTAATCCTATGTGAAACAAGGATCACACAGATTGATGCAGAGGATGACCAAGAAGTCAAAAACTCAAGAGTATACAGTATCAAAAGTAACAAGGAAAAAGTATTTATGTGGAGCTGTTACAATGGGTGTGTGCATTCGCGCCGCATAAAACTATTGGTGACATTCAAAGGGCAATTGGACTGGATCTTTTAAGGTCGCTGCATACAAGCCAAATATTCTACATAGAAGATTATGTTGAAATATTTAGTTGAGTACAATTCGACTATTCTACGAAATAG
>CAHIKZ030005106.1:4157500-4165000 GCA_903632075.3 Acanthosepion pharaonis
AAACTGAGTGAGAGAGAGAAAAAGAATTTTATTTCTATTTTCTTTATAAGAAATATACAAATATATTGATAAAATTTGCAATATTTATAGGATAAGCGCGCATAATCTCTAAGATAGAGAGTTTATAGTTATAGACAATGTGGACATAGGAATAGACAAGGCATGATCAGTGGCTCTGAAGTTGAGAGTTACCGTACAGTGTATCATTGATACACATTGAATCTATCTATCCCAGTCTCTTCACATCTATCTATCTATCTATCTATCTATCTATCTATCTCAGTCCGTTCATTATCTATCTATTTCAGTCCGTTCATACCTATCTATTTCTTATAATGCTATGTATCTATCAATCTGCGTATCTCAGTCTGTTCATATCTATCTATCTATCTATCTATCTATCTATCTATCTATCTATCTATCTATCTATCTAAGTCTGTTCATTATGCCATGTATGTATGTATGTATCTATCTATCTCAGCCCGTTCTTTATCTATCTATCTATCTATCTATCTATCTATCTATCTATCTATCTATCTATCTATCTCAGTCCGTTCATTATCTATCTATCTATCTATCTATCTATCTATCTATCTATCTATCTCTTCATATCTATCTATCTCAGTCCGTTCTTTACCTATCTATCTCAGATTCCTCATATCTCTCTATCTCTTATAATGCTATACTATCTATCTATCTATCTATCTATGAATTTCAGTCTGTTCATATCTATCTATCTATCTATCTATCTATCTATCTATCTATCTATGTTCATATCTGTCTCAGTCTGTTCATATCTATCTCCTATAATGTCATACTATCGATCAATCTATGTATCTCAGTCTGTTCACATCTATCTATCTATCTATCTGTGGCACCATGCATAGTTAGCGAGCTGAAAAGAAATATTCATAAATATATGATTTGTTTTTTACGGTTTGTCAACCATTTGGTAATTATTTAGGGCTGAAGAATATTTCGGGGTTAGGAATAATTCTTTCTTTACATTCAAGCGATCTGGGAGAAAGAAAGAGAAGACAGAAGAAAAAGAAAAAAAAATAAATAATACGAAAACAGGTCATAAGCGAGCACACACACCCCGACTGACACATAACAGATGCCGAAAGATATCCAGGTCAAGCACCTGACCTACTTCCGTGTCCACGAAAAATGGAAGTTTTTTATCAAGTGGTTGAAGAAACGAAGTTTAGAGACAATGAAAAATATGATAGGTAACAGGTGGGAAGTGTATCTAAGGATATGAAGACAAACCATTAATACGAAAACACAGACAATTTCCAGAATTGGAAAAAGCCACACAAGATGATGTTCGCTGAAAATGTTTTTTTGAGATAATGAAAATTTTTATTATCGGGCCTTTGGCCGGAAAAAAAGAGTGAAATATTTTTATTCGTTCATGGAAACGCCAACAGGTCTGAGAAATCCCTTTCTTAGGTCGTATCCAATTAGCGATAAACTGCTTGACAAATACCACGTATTAAAAAAGCCGAAGGTGTCATCGCAGTCGCTTATGATAAGGGCGATTTAAATTTTATTTTTTTTTTAAGCAAGGTGTTTCTTCCCCAGAACAAAGCCAGGGATTGTCCACGCCCGACTAAAGACGTCATTGGCTAGATGGGATCACATGACGACCAGAACGTCAGGATCACGTGGCGCACGAAGGAGTAGGAAAGATACCCGACCAGGACCTCATTGGCCGAGAGCGGTCACGTGACGCACGAGGAGAATCGGTCGACGCCCTTGTCAGAGGTGTAAGTGTGAGGGGCCGATACGAAGAAGCGGGGAAGCAGGTATACGCCCTCAGAGACACAATAAAGAGGTAGGAGGAAAGTGAGTTACCGAAAATGGAAAATCCCCTAACCAGAAATAAGCAGGGTGGATATTAGAATCAAAAAGAATCCCCGACGCCAAACAGACCCACCCAAGTTTTGATGGCGTCAATAAAAGCGGAACCCCAACCGACAGAAATCAGATCAGCCGCGGACGGCGAGCGGATTGGAGATCAGCGGGACGGCGAGCGGACGGCGGGCGGCGGGCCGGATTCCCCCCCCTAGCGGGCAGGAGAGGCCAGCCGTTTGGCCGAAGTGAAGCAGCTCGTTTGGCCTAAGTGGAGAAGTTGGAATCAGAGCAAGCTGAAGAGAAGAAGTTAATTCGCGCACTGACGGCGGAGATGAGTGACCAATAATTCAGACTCTGAAGAGAAGAAGTTTTGAGAGCGGACGGCGAGAGAGTTTGAGTTGGAGTTTGAGCCGTGAACGACAAGCAGAGATCAGCGCCCAGTGTTGAAACCGCGTCAAGATAGCTAACCAAGATTCACGCACACTTCTGGACTCTTTTTCAACCAAGAACAAGTAGTTTGAAGAGCGACTTAAAATCAGACCACAGAAATAAGTTTTTTTTCGACTTTCGTCCAAGGACACGCCGAAACACAAATTTCTTAGAGAGCAGACAACTGGAAGCCTTAAAGTTGCCTAGTAAAAGTCGCCACAATCCACAAACGGGTCAGGAAGTAGACATAGTCCTATATACCGAGCAAAGAGACATAAAAGTTTGTTACCTTTTTCTTGATACGTTGGACCTTGTGAGTTTTATTTTATTTCTTTTTATTATACATAATTATGTGTTATCACCCCCGTTAGACTCAACTTGCATTACAGCCCCAAGCCCTGTTTGATCTCGTCTGTCTAAGATCAAGTCACAACGTGGGTAGACAGACCGGAGATCAGTGCAGTTACCCTGGTAACCAGGCGTTGGAAGCGGGTTGAGAACGACGAGGCTGGTATCAATCTAACCAAAGGGTTAGAACGTGACATTTGAGCAGCGAGGAGCGAACAGCTGACGCCGCGACAAAAGACGTCACAACTGGTGCTGTCCGTGACCAGGATATCAGAGCCTGGGGAGCACGTGACGTCACAATTGGCGCCGCGAACGGGATCGAACGACACAGTCGACGCTGCGACCGGGGGACGACGTCACATATCTATCTATCTCACTATGTTCATATCTATCTCAGTCGGTTCATATATCTATCTATCTATCTATCTATCTATCTATCTATCTATTTCAGCCCATTCGTTATCTATCTATCTATCTATCTATCTATCTATCTATCTATCTATCTATCTATCTATCTATCTCTGAAATGTAGTAAAAACATACTAGACTAATCGCAATGACTTGTCAGTTGTCTTCAACGCAACTTTAAAGTACACATACTCTCCTGTGCCGTATCCCCGATGCACAGAACAGAACACGCATATTGATGATTGAAAGTAGTGCACACACACACAAGTACACACACACACACACACACACACACACACATATATATATATGTATATATATATCATGTAAACAATTATTCTTAACGATTGAAATTAACAATATCTAATAATTTTTATTGCATTTTCCATCAGATATCAGTTTCTTTTTTGGATTTGAGAAAATTTCATTTGTTTAAAGATGTGTCCAATATTTTATTTGAAAGCTAAAATTTCACTTGAAATATTAACAGGATATTCAGACTAAGAGTAAACAGAAATATTTTAAGACAACTATTATCTATCTAAGCACATACGTAATCACTGACACACTTACAGTTAGACACATGCAAGCACACACGCATGCATACATACATATATAGGCCGCGTGTCATAAATTCTATTGTTTAATAAAATAACAATAAGGTAGCAAATAAAACACGTGTTCGCATGAAAAACAATTTTTTAATAGACATATATACAATATATATATATATGTGTGTGTGTGTGTTTTTGTGTGTGTATTTAGGCAGCATTTTTCATTCATACACGTTTCATTAAATAATATAGACAAGTGTTGTCTGTTTATTTTATGTAAATTCTTTTCATAATATCTGATAAGCTTAATAACATTATCATTAAACGAAGAAAGAAAATCACAATATTGATACAAATTTTTTAATCCAATCTAAGCTTTCGGCTTACATAAGGCATTATCAAAAATGTCAATTACTGTACAACATATTGAGCAATATACGGAATAGACAGTGATGATAGTCTGTAATTGTTTACATGGATGATTACCTAGCAACGATAAACACATGGATATAAGACGCTACAAGCGAAAATCGCACTATTGACCACTAAAACGTTACCATACTGGCTGAATAAAATCTTGCCAAACAGATGGAATGGAAGACGAGTTTCTATAGAATGATCTTTAATTGTGAGGAAAAATTAAAAGCTAAAATCTACGCTATAAAGCCACCAACAATTGAGTTGGATATTTTTAATTGATCCCTTTATCTCTAAGTTAAAATGATGATCCCTCTTTTCCATGTGGATCTCCTGATCCAGTTTTCTTCTCTACTGTTCCCTCTCTTTTAAACTTATTCGCCGTTCTCTTCGTTGTTCTTGAATGGAAGCCAGAGTATGAATGTTGGTACCATTACTGAAGGCCTGAATCATCTTTTTCCCGCTCACCATTGCATAGTTAGGAAGACATAATTGGGCCAAGACAATTTTTTTTTATCTCGTTCTCTTTCTAAATGGATAACTCAAAGGGTTTATCAGAGATTCTTACATCATATATTGCCAAGAAGGTTAAATGTCATCTGAAAAACTTAAAAAATAAACTTAATTATTTTAGTGTTTTTTTTTTATATTAAACATTTTAAGGGATGGACAATTATAGACGATATGTAGAACTTTGCTGTTACAGTTACATATATATATATATATATATATATATATATATATATATATATATATATATATATATGCATACACGTATCAGTCAGTTATACGCAATGGATGAAACACGCTTAAGCGATCATCTATCTTTCGATACATGTCTGACAAGACAGATATTTCCCGCAGTAGGTTGCCATTTCTTTCTGCAGTAGAACAGTTGCCATCCATGGCTATAGAACCCGGTCTGCCTGCTATTTACCCATAGCAGTTGTGAGAGTGGGGAGAAGGAAATTCATAAATTTCCCAAGGGTATTAGCACGTAAGTGAAGGTAATGGATTCCACTGGATTTCGAACTCGGCTCTCCGATTATTATATATATATATATATATATATATATATGTGTGTGTTGTGTGTGTGTGTGTGTGTATGTGTTTGTGTATGTGTGTGTATATATATATATATATATATATATATATATATATGTGTGTGTGTATATGTGTTTGTGTATGTGTGTGTGCCTGTATATATATATATATATATGTGTGTGTGTGTGTGTGTATATATATATATATATATATATATATATATAAACACAAGTTTTCAACTTCGATGATCCCGTTCGTGTGTTACGCAACTTACTATATTTCTTGGGCATGCACCCCTAGAAAGATTCTTCTGGATGTATTCCCCAGGGATTCAACGAGGCTCTGTAGTCATGGCCTTCTTGATGGCTACCACGTCCGAGAAACAAGTCCACTGAATGAACCCCTAGAGTCTGGAAAAAAATTTAAATATTACAGGGAATCACACTGCCTTGCGAATAACGTTGTTATCAGAAACTGATTGTTAGAAATGCATTCTCGAAGTTTGGCAATTATGTATCCATTGCAGAATATCGACAGAAAATCTGTTCTCATCCCGAAATGTAAAAGATGAACAAGACACTAAATCCACCAAGACACAAAAGATTATTGTATATGAAATTATATGAGAAAAAATACATTAAAGAGACAGGACAATACAAGAATAGGAATTAAAGAGACAAAATATAATGACCGTCATGGGTAAGACGATAAACTACATCCACCTCCTGGGTAAGAAGATGAACTACAGCCGTGTTCAAGGTAAGAATATGAACTAGATCCGCGTCCAGGGTAGAAGGATAAACAACATCCACGTCTTGGGTAAGACGATAAACTACATCCGCTTCCTGGGTAAGAAGATGAACTACAGCCATGTCCAGGGTAAGAATATGAATTAGATCCGCGTCCAAGGTAGAAAAATAAACAACATCCACGTCATGGGTAAGACGATAAATTACATCCACCTCCTGGATAAGAAGATGAACTACAGCCGTGTCCAAGGTAAGAATATGCACTAGATCCGCGTCCAGGGTAGAAGGATAAACAACATCAACGTCTTCGGTAAGACGATAAACTACATCCACTTCCTGCGTAAGATGAACTACAGCCATGTCCAAGGTAAGAATATGGACAACATTTTCGTCCTGGGTAGAACGATAAACTACATCCGCGTCCTTGGTAAGACGATAAACTAGGTCCAACAGCAAGGCCTCTGATCAGGAGGTTTTGAAGAGAGTGGAATCAACGCTTAATTGCTGGTGTTCCTAGGTTCACCCTGACCCGAGGCGGTAGCACCTGTTAGGGTCCCTAGCAAACTGGGGTCAAAAAACTCTGAAAGTCTAGAAATGGATTTTAATCCCAGAAATACTTTAGTAAAAATATTATTTCCAGCAATAATTTTTTTAAGAAATGTTATTACCCGCTATATATTTTTGAAAAAATATGTTCCCGGCATTAAATAAACCATTCAGATTGATATGCCGTAAAATAAACCAAACCAGTATATACTGAGATAGATAGATAGATAGATAGATAGATAGATAGATAGATATAAAAAAATATTAACAGCAATAAAAATCTTGTCGGCATTAATTAAACCATTGAGGTTGATATGCCATAAAACAAAATAAGCCAAACCAATCTAAACAAAAGAATACATATTCTATTCATAGGAATGTATCCTAAAAATGTTGTCGGCATTAAATAACCCATTGAGGTTGATATGCTAAAACAAAATAAATCAAAAATCAAAACCAAAGAAAACATATTCTATTCTACGAATCTATCCTAAAATGAATCGGCATTAAATAAGCCATTGATTGATATGCCGTAAAACAAAATAAACCAAACCAATCTAAACCAAAGAATCATATTCTAAATACGAATCCTAAAATGTGTCGGCATTAAATAACCCATTGAGGTTGATATGCCGTAAAACAAAAATAAACCAAACTAATCTAAACCAAAGAATACATATTCTATTCAAATCAAACTAAAAAAAGGCATTAAATAACCCATTGAGGTTCATTCTATTCGAAATAAACCAAACCAAACTAAACCAAAGAATACATATTCTAAAATCCTAAAAAAATGTTGTCGGCATTAAATAACCCATTGAGGTTGATATGCCGTAAAACAAAATAGACCAAACCAAACGAAGATAATGATTGACATTACATTTAAATTTTTGAGGAACAATGTTGATTTTAAACTGATAAACCATAGCTTCCAATCTAGAACTGCACTTAAATTCTTAGTAAGATCCCAAACTATTACTATGAAAACCTTTTAGAAAAGCTATAGTAAAGCTACTTTATGTCAGTGTGAAAGTGACTGAAGGAGTGATGTCATGATAGGAGCGTTAACATTGCAGTTACTTCTTTCGATATAGCAGAAGCATCAGACCAGATGTGGTATCAATATTCAATCCATGAACGAATGG
>CAHIKZ030005106.1:4170000-4217500 GCA_903632075.3 Acanthosepion pharaonis
TACTGTGTACGGTTCTGATTGCGCACATGGCCTTGCGTCAGAACTAAGCTAAACTTTACAAATAACAGCAATGCATATACAGGTTTCTTTCTTGGAGCATTCCCTATTCAGTATCGATCTGTGCGTGTGGGAGGGAAGCTACTCCGGCAACCCTTGTCTCAACACTACCCCAGCCCACCTCGCCCGTGTGCTTTGATAACTACGGGATGAAAGACAAATATTTGCCTTTAAACTCCTAAATGAAGCAAAAAAAAAAAAAAGGAAAAGAAAAAAGAGAACAAAAGAAAGTAAAAAGGAAGCGTTTACTTCAACGAGGGAAATGAAAAAATATGAAAACAGATAAACATTAAAATTCGATGACAAATATTTGTAACGTCATTCTTTAAAAATGACTATATTTCTTTTACATTACGTTCTGTTGTTATGTTTCATTATCATTATTAAAATTATTTAACTATTTTCATTATCATTATTTAAATTAAGTAACTATTTTGACGTCATTGTCATAAATTTTACTTAAATAATATAAAAAAAATAAAAAATAAAATAAAAAATGTAACCTAATATACATACTTATACTTGATGTAAAAATAATCCTACATACTATAAGGGATTTTAATACATTTAACTGTTCTTAAAAAAAATATAGAATAATAAAAATTAAAAATGAGAATATTTCAAATCGTAGTTAAATAAAAAGTATTCTAATCTAAACACCCGCGAAAATCTTTAAATTTACAAATAGAAAAAAATGCCCTAAGAATTTTTTTGCCGTTAACAATAAATTAAAAAAAAATCCAGACGACATGCATTCAACGGATGTCATTTTTCATTGAAAAATACATCGCTACCCCCTTTTTTCTTTCTTTTTATATATATATATATATATATATATATATATATTTCTGAGATGAGGTATTATGTACATTATTTGGACTATTGTCATCTTTGTCGCCATATTTATTACAACGTTTAAGCCGTTGTACGCTCCGGCTTTCTTCAGGTGGTTGGAATATCGAACTGAACCCTTTATTTCGCTCACTGGGGTAGACTGTTCTAGTTCCACGTGCCATGTTTTAATTTATTATCAGTTATCTTTTAGTTGTTAATTTCCCTCTGACAGTTAACCGGGTATTGAACTCACACTCTGTCACTGGATCTAACCAACGCCTTTATCCACTGTGCCATGAGTCCTTGAGGACATCTGAGTATGAATTTCTGGGTACTATAAACCTAATGTCTCAGCAACCATTTTTATCACTGCTCATATTGTAATTTTTGCTGTTATCATTGCATGTTGTTACCAGAGCTTTATTACGTTGTAATAAATATAGCGACAAAGACGAGGACAATAGTCCGAATAATGTAAAAATATATATATATATATATATATATATATGTGTGTGTGTGTGTGTGTGTGTGTGTGTGTGTGTGTGTGTGTGTATGTTCATGAATTATTCATACAAAAAACAAATACAAAGGTTAATGATTTAATTGGCGAGAAATCCATCATCGCGAACAATTCAAATAATATACAAAACCCCGAACCTGTTTATGAATGAAAAGATCCTTGTTTTTATAAATTTCTGTTGCATAAGTTCTTATTATTTTTACAAGTTTCGTCTGTTCCTACAGACATCCTCAGTTATGGAATAGATTTTGTTCTTGTTAAGAGGAAAAGAAATATATAAAGGGTTTCCATAAAAGGAAAAGAAGATAATAATAATAATAATAATAATAATAATCAGAAGAAGAAGAAGAAGAAGTAGAAGCAAAAGAAAATAGGTAAAGGCAAAGAGAAGAAGAAGATGAAGAAGAAGAAGAAGAGGAGGAAGAAAAATAGGCAAAACCAAAGCGAAGAAGAAAATAGGTAAAACCAAAGAGAAGAAGGAGGAGAAGAAAAAGAAGAAGAAGAAAAAGAAACAGGTAAAAGCAAAGAGAAGAGGTGAAGACAATAAAAGGGAAAGAAGAAAGAGAAAAAAGAAAAAAATTAAAAATCAACACGTCATCATCACAAACAAAAAGAACAAACAAAAAGACAATAGAATGCGAAAACGAATAGGAGAAAGCTCTACAAGAATACTAAATAACGCAAAAAAGGAGAAAGAAAAAAGAAAGAAAGAAAAAAGAAGGGAAAAAGGAAGACAATATCAGTTGTTGATAAGAATTCAGCCAATGAAAGAACGGTAACATTAAGATAAAAAAAAATAACCCGAAAGACTTAAATATAACTGGAAGACTGCAACATCGAACAACGCATGATACTGTGCAACGATCAAAGTTTGACATTATTTAAAGAACCAGTATTGTATTTCTTTAAGGCATATGGCTACCAGGAATCTTTTCGGTGAGTCTATCGGACCTAAGCTAAAATAATTTTCTTGTTTTTCTTCTTCTTCTTCTTTTTCTTCTTCTTCTTCTTCTCATTATTATTATTATTATTATGATCGTATATACTCATGTGTCATGCGGCATTTAAAGACTTAATTTTTCAGCCAATTTTTAGGAGGTAGCATCATATACGAGACATAAAATTAGCATATGTACTGCTGACCATATCTACGCTGTTGTCCACACTATATATCCATTTACTGTAGTCAAAAAGTACAGCTGTATTTTAAATAAACATCGGGCGTTACACGAGTGTACGCGGTATTTTTTTTTTGTTTCCTGTCATATAAACATTTTCTTCCGTGCCGCAATCAAAGACCTAACGTCAAAAATGGCATAACATTTTCCACTGAGCATTTTTTGAAGACAAAAAAGTACCTAAGATCACAGGCATTTTGCATAGATAAAGTTCTTCGTAATGTGAAAGCTGTCATTCTGTGTACTATTCTTTGTATTTCTTTAAGGCATATGGCTATCAGGAATCTCTTCAGTGAGTCTATCGGGCCGTTTTTCAATCAATCCGAGGGTTCCACGTACAACTGGGATTACCGATATCTTCATGTGTCACAGTCTTTCCACTTCAAGATCTTTGTATTTTGATATTTTTCTGAAGCTTTTCAAAGATACATGACAATCTACAAACACCGCCATGTCATTAAGAAAGCCCCTTTTGTTTTTGCGACCTTTGATAATGATGCCTGTGTGATTAGTTTTGCTTGTTCTGTTTATATATATTGTAAAGTTCCATAAAATTGTCACAGGCCCAATCTCTGTAATCGGGTCTGGGTGATCTTCATACCAGTTTCTTGCAGTTTCCTTGCTTTCCAATGCAGATATTGTCCCACTCTATCATGCCGAGTTTTATATTCAGTGGGTGCTAACACCGTGCAACTTGATACAAGATGGCCAATTCTTTCTGAATATTCCTCACATAATCTGCATTTCGGGTTAACACAATTATGTGTGTTTGGTTATTTCTAGTTAGCGCGCATTGATCCTGTGCAGCAAGAATAAAACCTTCCATTTCAGCTTTCCACCCTGCCCTACGTAACAACTTATGGGTACGTGGATTGTCTACATCAGAATTGTTTGGCATGGCCATTGAATTGACCATGAAGAAGTTGTTTTCTTCTTGATTTTGTGCTTTATTTCCTTTGGGTTCTGGTGAATACTCATTTCTTTTCGTGTCCCGACCAGAGACCTAAGGTTAGAATTGGCATCATGACCTTTTCCACTGAACAGTTTTTAATAAAAATAAAAATAAAATCGCACACATCTTACCTAAATAAAACTCTTCGTAAGGTGTTCGTGAGAACAATTTTTTTGTATTTCTTTAAGGCATGGGCTATCAGGGATTCCTTCAATGAGTTTATTGAAATCTTTTCCAATCAATCCGAGGGCTCCGACGACAACTGGAATTGTTAATGTCCGCATGCGCCGGATTTTTGAGATTTCGATTTCAAGTTCCTTGTATTTTGATAGTTTTTTGAAGATCTTCAAGGATACATCGCAGTCTACAGGGACTGCCATATCAATAAGAAGGAACATTTCGTCTTTGAAGTCTCTAATCAGGATGATTATTCTGACTGTGTGTATTCTTCTTCTTCTTCTTCTTCTTATTATTATTATTATTATTACCGTTGATTTATGTGGTATACACAGTTCCTTCTTTTTTGTCTTTTTCTTCTTCTTTTCTTCTTCTTCTTCTTTTTCTTCTTCTTCTTTTTCTTCTTCTTCTTATTATCGCCGTTGATTTCTGTTGTATACACATTTCCTCCTTTTTCTTCTTTTTTTCTTCTTCTTATTAATATTATTATTACCATTGATTTCTGTGGTATTCACATTTCCTCCTCCTTTTTCTTTTTCTTTTTCTTCTTTCTTTCTTTCTTCTTCTTCTTCTTCTTCTTCTTCTTCTTATTATTATTATTATTATTATTATTATTATTACCGTTGATTTCTGTTGTATACACATTTCCACGTTCTTTTTCTTCATCTTTTTTCTTCTTTTTCTTAATATTATTATTACCGTTGATTTCCTTCTTTTTCTTTTTTCCCCCTTCTCCTTCTTCTTCTTCTTCTTCTTATTATTATTATTATTGGAAGGAAGAGGCAGGCCAATGATAGCTTGCGACTATGACTTACAAAGAGATCGAATTATTGAACACTGAGGACCAAATATATTCTTTCTCAACACAATTGAAAATGAATTCCAAATAATTCATGTGGTCATAACTAAAATATAACAGCAAATCAAATAGAAAAGACAAGTAACTCCTCTTACGAGATACATGACAATCTCCATGTTCATGTTCTCGTAAACACATGGCGTCCTACCTCAACAGTCCGGAATCTACTTGACGTATGAGGGAGGCCAGTCAATACCCTCGGAATACCATAAAATCACTCAAGTCTGCAATAACCAGGACAATCTTCAAAATTGGAAAAGATCATTTGATTCTTGCAAATCAATGTTTCTTAGGCCGTATAGAAGAAACTATCGTTGCCAATGTTGGATTCCTGGAATATGTAATAAAAGATTTCTCTCTACTATTTGCACCAGTTTGTTTTCAAATAACCCTACATTATGTATTTATATGTTATATATCTGGATTCTATCCTCTTGGGAATTTATATATATATATATATATATATATATATATATATATATATATATATATATATATATATTGACCACTAATATTATATATATATATTGACCACTAATATATATATATATATATTAAAAAATCGTAATTGAATTTTGTATTAAAATAAAATTTGAATAAAAAAATAAAAATAAGAATATCAAATATATTACTATTGAAACGCATATATATATACTTACATATTATATCTATTATATTCATAAATATAATATTTTTATATATATATATATATATATATATATATATATATATATATATATTATAAATTAACTGATTTAAAATATGTTTTTTCTCGCTACACAGTAATAACAATGTTTCAAAACAGTTCCGTTTCACCTTAAGGGAATATTGATTCCAATATTCGTATGAAGATGAAACGGAACTAATGCTTTTAAAATTAAAATTAAATTTGAAGTTTTTAGCTTCAGTTTTTGAAATATGGTTATTACTGTTTACATATTCAAAATCAGTTAATTTATAATATTTATGCTCTGCAAATTTACAGTGAGCACTGTTTTGTAAAAATAAAAAAATATTAATAAGAATACTGGATTATATATCTTTATATATATATATATATATATATATATATATATATATATACTTATGTATTATATTTATTATATTCATAAATATAATATTTTCATATATATATATATATATATATATATATATATGTGGGGGGGGGCACCTTGATGGTTGTGTAATGGTTAGCAAGCTCCTCTTGCTAGAACAATTACGACTGAGTAGTGAGTTCGATTCTTATTGGGTGCCCCATACATTTGGCCTTGTGCCACATCTAAGCTACGCTTGGAAAATCATTATAAGGACACCTCGAGGTGGTGTAATGGTTAGCAAACTTGTCTCGCTAGAACAATTAGGACTGAGTGTTGAGTTTGATCCTAACTGGGTGCCTCTGACATTCGGCTTAGTGCCACATCTAAGCTACGATTAGTAAAACACTATATATATGTATGTATATTTATATTTAATATTATAATAATTTTTGTACAGTTTTGAAAATACATGATGGCAATTTATTTTAATGAATTCTTTCAACGAACACTTCGTCAGATGGAACAAGTTGGTAGAATTAATAATGGCATCAAAGATATGGAAAATTCACATAGATGATATAAGTGGATGGGGACATAAAATTATGTAACACGATTAATATATATTTATTGGGAAAAGAATTGGCCAACACTTGCTTGACGATCCAGAATATTCCTACAAATATGTAAATAATTCTTGCGCAGTATCGCAAAGCGCCCGGTCTATTTTCAGAAGGTTCATGAGTAATAGTTTACCATTTTATACTCACTTGGAAGGATTTATTTTTATTCGTAAATTCTCTGACAAATAAATATATAATTTATGTAGCTTGTAACGCTATGATCTGTCTCATAATATCTCATAAAGTGAGGAACTTTTGTTGAAAGTAACTGTTGTGATGAGATAGCCCAACTTCCCCATTCACAATAATGGACGGTCTGGTGGCCGATAAAGTACGACCACAGGAAACAGTGAGGAGAGCGACAAAAGAAGGTCTTCGTTTACTAACACCATTGCGGTTAGCTTACTCCTGACTCTGTCTCTGTATTTTGACATACCTACATCCGATTATAAAATTATTATTGAAAACCACACTCGGGTTTACTTGTTTATTATATCTTGTACGAGATATAACAGTAACGAAAAAGTCATAAATTTGTTTTAATTCTTGAAAAAGATCACTTAAACTGAAAATTCGATTTTACCTTATAAACAAGAAATGTAAAAAAAAATATTTAAGAAGTTTTATTTTCAATTTGATAATGATGCAATTGGATAGTAATTTTGTATTTTTAACGCATTTTACTGTTTATACCTATGGCCTAATGTACAGATGTACAAATAAATCAAATTTATAAACTTGCATATACAATTACAAACTATCTATAGGTATATAAAGCAAATGATGTAGAATAGTTAGCATAATATACAATTATTGCGTTTTGTTAGACCAAATAAATGTTACCTGGACTTTCTCCTTTAACAGACGCCATTAAGGTCTTGAAGGCACTTGATTTTCCGTTCTACATCCTGATTTCTTCTAGAAAAATCCAGTCTCCATGGTTCTGGATTCCAAAAGTTCTTCACAGAGTTTAATGCTTTTTTTGTGAACCTGCAATCTGCTACATAGTTTCTTATCATTGTCTGCATTTTAGATTTGGTCAGTAAACCAATGTCCCGCCGATATATAAGAGATGAATCTACAAATTTCGTGTAGCGAGTCTCTTTTCTCTGGTAGAAGAATAAATGCTAGTATTATTCTAGAATTTCATCTTGCATTACTTATGTATATTTTGGATATATTCTTCGAAAAAGCGGAAAACTCCAGTTAAATGAAATAGAAATTTCATATAATCACGCGATCCTGCTGTTTCATTTAGCTCTTCTTTACCATTCTTGAAATTCTTCTTGAGCGTTTCATAATTTTTTACAAATTTAAGGACCAACGGACATTTGATATTGGGATGTGTGCTATCCCCCCCCCAAGCCCGTCATCTATTACTGCGAGAAGCGCGTCCTGGGTATGACGATAAACTACATCCGCTTCCTCGGTAAGACGATAAACTACATCCGTGTCCTGGGTATGACGCTAAACTTCATCTGCTTCCTCGGTAAGACGATAACCTACATCTGCGTCCTGGATATGACGATAAACTACATCTGCGTCCTGGGTAAGACGATAAACTACATCCGCGTCTTTGGTAAGACGATAAACTACATCCGCGTCCTGGGTATTATGATAAACTACATCCAACTGCAAGACCTCTGATCTGGAGGTTTTGAGGAGCGTGGAACCCCCTCTTAATTTCTGTTCTGGGGTTCTCAGGTCCACCCTGACCCAGGTGGTAGCACCTGTTAGGATCCCAGCGATGGGCTAATAGTTGACACCCAAACTCGTGTAAAAATAGGTTTTAACAACAGAAATATTTTCTAATAAAAAATATATTACTAGCAATAATTTTTTAAGGGAAAATTATCAGCAATACATAAAAAATTATTATCAGCAATACTTAAAAAAAAAGTAGCAGCAATACAAACAGTTTTATATTCTTTGAAAAAAATATGATCAGCTATAGATTTCAAGGAAAAATATTCCCAGAAATAGATTTTTGAAGAAAAACATATTACCAGCTACAAAAATTTTGTCGGCATTAAATGACTCATTGAGGTTTATATGCTGTAAAACAAAATAAACCAAACCAATCTAAACCAATCAATACATATTCTATTCATACGAATCTATCCTTAAAATGTTGTCGACATTAAATAACCCATTGAGGTTGATATGCTGTAAAACAAAATAAACGAAACCAATCTAAACAAAAGAATACATATTCTATTCATAGGAATCTATCCTTAAAATGTTGTCGGCATTAAATAACCCATTGATGTTGATATGACGTTAAACAAAATAAACCAAACCAATCTAAACCAAAGAATACATATTCTATTCATACGAATCTATCCTAAAAACGTTGTCGGCATTAAATAACCCATTGATGTTGATATGCCGTAAAACAAAATAAACCAAACCAATCTAAACCAAGCAATACATATTCTATTCATACGACTCAATCCTTAAAATGTTGTCGGCATTAAATAACCCATTTAGGTTGATATGCCGTAAAGCAAAATAAACCAAACCAATATAAACCAAAGAATACATATTCTCTTCATACGAATCCATCCTAAAAATGTTGTCAGCATTAAATAACCCATTGAAGTTGTCATGCCGTAAAACAAAATAAACTAAACCAAACGAAACTGCGCGAAGCACTTGGTCAAGAACCTGATGGTGACAGCCAATGAATTGTGGTTCTTCCTGTTCCTTTTTAGCAAATAGTTTTTGTAACCGAATGATAATCCCATTCCTTCTTCCACTGTTTACAATAGTTGTATCCGCAACAAATCTTTATTTTCTTCCATAAATTGTATTCATTCAGAACAACCTCTGGCAAATGTATCCTCTTTATCATTTAGCATATATAATGCTTCTAACTTGGGTACCTCGGTGCGGTGTAATGGTTTGCAAGCTTGTCTCGCTAGATTAATTACGACTGAAAAATGAATTCGATCCTCACGAGGTACCCCATTACTTTAAGCCTTGTGCCACATCTAAGCTACGTTTGAAAAATCACTATAATTCTTCTAACTTTTCTTCTTTTATTCTTGAAAACAAGCAGTTGATATTCTTGACCATCAATTTGTTTATCAGCAAAATGCAATGACCAATTTTCTAAGGGTACTGTTTTCTTCATCTATTCCTGAAGGTTAGCAGGTTCCTTAGTCGTAGATCTATTTAGTCTGGCTGGGTTTCTTTTGTTTTACCGCATATCAACCTCATTGTGTTATATATTGCCGACAAGATTTTTATTGCTGGTAATAATTTTTTGTCTATCTATCTATCTATCTATCTATCTATCTATCTTGGTCTCTTCATGCCTGTCTGACTCGTTTGGTCACTTCATATCTATATATATATATATATATATATATATATATATATATATATATATATATATATATATATATATATATATTGGTTTGGTTTGGTTTTGTTTTTGTTTTACGGCATATCAACCTCATTGGGTTATTTAATGCCAACAAAATATTTATTGATGGTAATATTTTTTATCTATCTATCTATCTATGTCAGTCTGTCTCGCTTGGTCTCTTCATATCTATCTATCTATCTATCTATCTATCTATCTATCTATCTATCTCACACAATATTTTTTATTGCTAGTAATATTTTTTTTCACAGAAATGTATTGCTGGTAATATTTTCTTTTCAAAATTATGTTGCTGGTAATATTTTTCCTTTTCAAAAATGTACTAGTAATAAATTTTTTCAAACAAAGTTTTACTGGTATTAAATATTTATTTTTTATACTTTCATAGTGTTTTGACTGTTTTTGAGTGTTACTTTTTTCCCAGAACTGGGACCCTAACAGTTGCTACCACCTCGAGTCAGGGTGGACCTGGGAACACCGGCAATTAAGAGGGGGTTCCATGTACTTCAATACCTTCTGATCAAAGACCTTGCTATAGGACATACTTTATCATCTTACCTAGGACGCGGATGTACTTTATCGTCTTACCCACGACGCAGATGTAGTTTATCGTCTTACCCAGGGCGCGGATGCAATGTCATACCCAGGACGCGGATGTAGTTTATCGTTATACACAAGACGCGGATATAGTTTATCGTCTTACCCAAGACACGGATGTAGTTTATCGTTATACCCAGGACGCGGACGTAGTTTATCTTCTTACCCAGGAAGTGGACGTAGTGTATCGTCATACCCAGGACGCAGACGTAGTTTATCATCTTACCCAGGGCGCGGATGTAGTTTATCGTCATACCCAGGATGCGGACGTAGTTTATTGTTATACCCAGGAAGCGGATGTAGTTTATCGTCATACCCAGGACGCGGATGTCGTATATCGTTCGTAGATTTGTAAATACCAGATGGAGAATGTGACTCAACGCCAATCGTTACGTGTGACAACTACTGACAAACATTTTCTGCTTTGCTGATAAGCTTAAAGATTTTACTAATTTGGTTTTGCTATACTTTTTCATGTGGCTTGTTCTTCAGAACGTTCGAAGTCTTTGTATTCACCCTCTGATTCAGTCTTTGATACGGATGCTAAAGTTGCTGTTACTGTTGTCGAAGTTCTCTCTAAGGTCACTTTTCTTCTTTGGAATGGATTAGTACTTATGCAACTCGCAGTCTTTCCAATTATGTAATCAATATATCCTTTCTGTTGTGGTAGGATCCACCTAATTTGCATAATGGAGTACCGACCATATAAATATGGTTGGTACCGGGAAGAGAAGGAGAGGAATCAAGAGATTCAATCCAGAGACTCTGCCCGACTGCGACTAAGTCAACACATTCTCCAGGAACGGTTTTCCCAAGAATATACCAAAAGACTATATGTAAATATTGTGTACACTTTCTTGTTTCAATACATTTTGTTCTAAGTACATTTTGTGTTGTATTATTATTCCATGCATTAGTCAAGTTTCAACACTTTCGATCTGATGACGATATAGCTGTCAGTTCAACATTGTTTTTGTGATGCCAAAAATTTAATCCAATGGATCATATTTCCCTTATTTGAAACATTCCTAGTAAGTGTTTAGCACTTGATCCACTTTTGCATGTAGGAATTGAGTTAATAAATTTGGGAAGTTTATTTTTCCATAAACTTGTTACCTTTTTAGTAATTTCCTTAATACGTTCTTTCTTTCATTTTATGTATGTTCCAAAGAAAAGATGGCGACAAACGATTTGAATTTAGAGTAGTATCCAGCTTTTGTTTTCCAGTGATTGCTCCTGTTGGGGAACAGTTATTTTTTATGTAATTCTTGTAATCTTATGATAGCCCTCGTGCAGATATTCCTGTTTATTTCAGTGGTAAAAGACATGAGTATATGGCATTATGATTTAAAATAAATACTTTGAGATCTTTCAGAAATTCAATGGGCGTTGCGCAACCACGAAGCCTATTTATTCTAATGTGGCACCTTGCATTATTAGAAATATTCATAGAAATATGATTTAATTTTTTCTTACTCGGTTTACTAAACAGGTTGTTGATTTTTTTTAAAACGGAAAATAATTGAGTTGAAAATAATTCACTAAGATTGTACTTGGACGATCCTAAGGGAAGAAGAAGGAAGGGGAAAGAGAGAGGTCGAGAAATACAAAAAAGCGGTCATTAACAAAAACACGAGTCAGAAAGATATCTTAGCTAGCATGTTGACCGAATTTTTTAAAGACAATTGGAAGAATAGAATTAGAAATAATAAAAAGAAAGAAAGGGAAAAGACATGATATCAAAACGGGCCGCTTGATGAAAACCAGATATCGGTCAAAGCATCTAGCCTACTTTTTTGCGTGAAAGACACCTTATCAATTTGGATAAAGGGAAATTTTGGGAACAATGAAAACGAAATCTTAATCAGAGAAAAAAGTGCTTTTGGGTTGAGGGAGTGACCGGTGGAACGGTATACAGATTCTGACCTGTTAAAATTAGAACCCCCACATTGACGAGTGAAAGATGTTTTCAATTCAGATAAATTAAGATTTTCTGACTGCCGGGTCTGACAAAAAACAAGAGGTGAAAAAACGATTGTCTCAGATCACAGATGGCGACAATATTCTTTCCTGAAGTCACAGCTAATTAGCGGCGGGCTGGTTGACAGAGCCCAGGTGAGAGAAAGCCAAGATTGTCATTTTTCGTACGTGCAGAAAAGGCAAAATTGATTTTGTTTTTTAAAACAAGAACGATGTAACCACGCCCGAAAGGAGGAGAAAGGATGCTCGATCAATAACAATTGGTCGGAAACGGTCACGTGATCTGCAGAAAAAGAGAAAGAAATGCCCGATCAGGAACCATTGGTCGAAAAACGGTCACCTGACATACGAGAGACTAAGAGATGGGTGCACCTCCCCACAAAAAGGCACTGTGAGGATGTAGGGGTGAAAACAATAGCGATAATGGGAAATAAAAAATTATGCGACTTTTGGAGTTATTGAGAAAACCCTGACGCCGACAGACCCACCCCAGTTTGTTGCGGCGTCAAAAAAAAAGCAGGACCCCAGTCGACAGAAATCAGTTGGAGTGGAGTTGCAGCTGGACCGCGGGCAGGGAAAGAGCCTGAACGCGGGCATCGGGCCCGATTCACTCGCCCCTTTGCGGGCAAAAAAGAATCCTCAGACAAGAAATCCTTCCAGCCCAAGTCGAAGACAGAAGAGTTCAGCCCCGGACGGCAGCGAGAAGAGATCACCTCGGACGACAGAGAGTTGCGGCTGAGTTGCGGCAAGAGATCCTTCCAGCCCAAGTCGAAGACAAGAGAACTTCCAGCCTAAGTCGACGAAGAAGAAGAAATACAACCCAAGTCGAAGACAAAAAGAACTTCCAGCCCAAGTCGAAGACAAGAGAACTTCCAGCCTAAGTCGACGAAGAAGAAGAAATACAACTCAAGTCGAAGAGAAGAATCAACTGCGAATGATCGATAGAAATTAGCCCCAGTGTCGAACCAAACCACACCTCCGACATACACAATTCTAAAGAGTAGGCAATTCGAAATCTTTAGGTTGTGTGATAGAAGCTTTAGTGCCATAGTCCACAGAGCGGGTTGGGGAATGAGAACAATTTTGTTTTTATGTAGCGGACATTAAGATATAAAGGTTGTTACCCATTTTTTTCATCAGCAATCTTTTTTGTCTCGTGAGTTTATTTTCTCTTTTATTTGTGTTTTGCCACCCCCGTCGGACTCAACTTGTATCGGCCCCAATCCCTGCTGGTCCCGTCTGTCTAAGATCTAAACACAGCTTGGGTAGACAGACCGGAGATCGGTACAGTTGCTTTAGTGACCAGGTATTGGAAGCGAGTCGGGAAAGGCGAGGCTGGTGATCATCTGACCAAGGGGTTGGAGCGGCCCGCTTGGACCCAGGAGGAGCGACCAGGAGGAGCGACGTCACCGTTGGCGCCGTAACCAAAGGATCCGACCCTGGGCCAGGTGTGTAACCGTCACACTAAAACGAAATATTTGATCACAAACACAACACAATTTCCACTCACCTCATCTTAATGACAATCCAACCAGCGCTGACGCATATACAGTCCCAGAAAATGTCTGTCACAAATTTCCAGATAGTTCTAACAACACCTCTAAATTTCAAAAAGTCTCCAAAAAGTACTGAAATAATCTGTAAAGTTCTAGAAGGCCCCACAAAATCATAGTACTACTATACTCATATACATTTTTATATACATCGTGTTTAGGGAGACGTTAAAAAAATAAACCGAATTAAACCCTTCTTAATTATTCGTGGCCAAAGTTATATATATATATATATATATATATATATATATAAAAAAAGAATTAAACACTAATATTAATATTAGTGTTTAAGCCTTTTTATTATATCCTTAGTCTGTCCTGGACATTGAGTTCTATATGGATTCTGTCCTCTTGGAATTTTTTTATACAAAATATATATGTATGTATGTATATATATTTATATATTTTGCATATGTATGTGTATATTTACCACTAATATTATATATATATATATATTTGTGTGTGTTTGTGTGTGTGCGTGTGTTTGTATTATGTAATATGCATTTATATATATATATATATATATATATATATATATATATATATATATGTATGTATTATACATTTATATATATATATGTATTATGTATATATATATATATATTATGTATTTTTAAATATATGTATTATGTTTATAAAATATGTATTATTATCCGATTCCTCAATCCAAACCGCAAACAAAATTTTGAATTTGCATTAAACTACGAACCACTCGATGAATGCTATGATCCTTATTTTTTTAACAAGCTGTATAAGGTCTTTTTTAATCTCCAAATACTTTCAACTGTACATTCAGTCATCCTCAGGCATGGAAATTATTTTGTTTTTAGTAAAATCCAGGTAGCATCAGAGAGGAAAAAATTATATGCGAATCGAAATATGTTTTTTATTTATATATATATTGTCATCACCAAACAGACTGTTTCACAGCTTACCAGTGTGGCTAAACGTCCGGTTGCCTCTAGCTAGGATCGAAACCCGACTAAATTGGCGTCTGTAGGAAATTCCACGACTAAGCCATTATCATATGGCAGTGATGAGGGTGAATTTAAGCGCATTTACGTTTTAGATAAACACACAGTAACTGAGTCTTGCATTATTAACGATACCGGTCACTATTTACAAACTCGCCTTCCTCCCCATATATATATATATATATATATATATATATATATATATATATTAAATTAATTCTAACCATGTTTCAAAAACTTCCATTTTGAAAAATGGTTAGAACTGTGTAGCAAAAAAAAAACATATTTTAAATCAATTAATTTTTAATATTAATGCTCTGTAAATTTACATTGAGCACTATTTTGTAAAAAATAAAATTATCTATAAGAAAATCCAGATTATATATCTTACTTTTCTTTCTTTTATATATATATATATATATATATATATATATATATATATATATATATATATATATATATATATATTGGGATGGTGACCCGATCAAGTATTTTTATTTTTTGACAGTCCTTTATATTTAGGTCATTCAGTGGTCGATCCATCGTTAATTTTTACCGATTTCCTCATTATATAGTCAATACTCCTTACATAATCCCTGTCCTAATAAATATAAAGCAATATAACGCTCATTTAAAGAAATAATATCGATTGATTCGCCTTTCAGTATTTCAGCGTTGCCATCGCACCATAATCCGACTCAAATGTTCTCTTAAAACCAAAAATCAATGACGCAGACGACGCGTGTTTCCGCCATTTTTAATCTTTGTTTGAATGGCTATTTTCTCTCTAAAATTTAAAATCAGGCTGTTCTTTTCCTTTATCGTTAGGATTTATTCGAGTAGTATTGATAGACTGTTTTGTTTTAGAGGTGCCTTTGATAAAAGCTATTTACCACGTAAATGTGCGAATATCCTGGAAGCGAAGACGAAGAACCATTTTATGAAGACAAGAATGGGAGCAATTGGTGGGCGGATTTCTCTCAGGCTTTCAGCTTTAAGTGACATTCCTTGCTTGTTTAACATCCATTTTCTATATATGTCACCTCACAGCATTTACAGATTAGCTATAAATGTAATCAGTCTGTATTTGCATATATTTTATAAATAGACGGATTTTAAAAGGAGTCTGAAAATCAAAAATTTTCACCAAGTTTGATATCGTCTGCAATGAGGAACATTTATTAGGCATAGAAAACAAAGTCAAGAACTGCGTTAACTCCAGCCATGTAAAATATTCGAGGCGAGGTGAAAATTAATGCCTGTTTTTTAATTGCAACAGGTTTGATCATAGCACAAAAATCATAACAACGTCTTAGTAATGCAAATTAACTTTAATATCGTTTAATGTTGAAGTCGAGACAGATCATGGTGTAATCGGCTTTACACTCAATTTGACATCTGACTATCAAGGAAGCCAAGTGCAGTGTTGCTCCAGCATGACCGGGGGTAGAGAGCCGTGTATCATTCGATGTTATAGGTGATTGCCAGATATGAGCATCTCTTGTGTAGCCTCTCATACATCACAGAAGACTATGTAAACCCCATATATATATATATATATATATATATATATATATATATATATATATATATATGTGTGTGTGTGTGTGTGTGTGTGTGTGTGTGTGTGTGTGTGTGTGTGTAAAATCCTACTGATTCTGAAACTATACTGCTCAACTTAGTGTATTGAACACTAAGTTTTTTTTCTTAATTTACTCGATTATTTTTTTTTTTTATTTTTTCTTTGTACTCGAAATTACGGCAATGGGCGATTTTTAAGGCCTACACGGATGTTTTTAGTCTTTTTTTTTCTCAGATACCAATTTGTTTTGATATATTTCTATTTGCAAATTGTAATAACTGTTTTTATTTTCATCAGTCTGGTATAGATATTAAAATATATATATATATATATATATATATATATATATATATATATGTGTGTGTGTGTGTGTGTGTGTGTATCTTGAAGGGCAGAATCCCGTCTCGGGAAACAGCTACTTGACCCCGTTTTGTAGGGGGTCTACCGGGAATTTTTGTCCGAGCGTACGGGCTCGGACACCCCACATTAAATTCGGCCTTGTGCGACATCTGACCACGGGGGGGAGGCAGTTGGCGATTCTTTGTCGAATTCACTTGACTCACTTAGTTGACTACTACTTATACGCGCTGCTGGCGTATCTTATATGTGTTGCTCGTGTCTTAAGCATTAACGTTCATTACCAACCTTCGTTTGATTATTCTATTCAGTAACCTTCCCCAGCGTACAACAATATATATATATATATGTGTGTGTGTGTGTTTGCGTGTTTAGCTTACGCATTTCGGAGCATCTGAAATTATTTAAATTAAACTTAATATTTATTAGCACATTTTAATTTAATTTTAATGTCGCTTGCTGCATAGCAGCGGCAACATTTTAATTAATGTCTACAGTTAGCCCCAGAAATACTGCGGATATGATGGTGCCTAGGTAATAGTCTTTAAAAATGTTCTCCCCAAGTAACTCATGTTCACTGTAAGCTGTACAGCAAATGCCACGCTGTCTTTTGCTTTCCTGTCTGTTAAAATCCTTCTCAAGTTAACCGTCTCACCCTTATTAGCTATCTATCTGGGAAACGTTTTGACAGTGGACGGTTAGGGCGACACTGGGATCCGGATACGTATTGGGATGGCCAAGGACGCATTCCAAAAGCTGGGCAGAGTATTTCAAGACAGGAGGATTTCTTTGGTAACAAAGAAAAGAGTAGTGAGCTTTTACGTGACATCTGTCCTTCTTTACGGCAGCGAATTTTCGAAGGTTTCCTCAAACATGAGGAAGTGATTCGAGGCGACGGAGATGTGTGTTTTACTAACAATATCATGGATCGAGCGTGTGAGCAACTATGAGGTCTTAGAGAGGTTGCAAACAAGGAGAAGGCTTATACTTAACATCAAGAAGAGGCAGCTGAAGTTTCTGGGACACATAATGAGGAAGAAGGGCCTGGAGAATCTGATACTCACGGTTCGAATAGAGGTAAAGAGAGACAATGGAAAACAACGCGTGACATACCTGTTGGCCTTAAGCAAGTGAATGACAGAAATTGGTCTGGGGGAGGAAGCAGAGGGAAGGAACTTGTTGACAGCTGCAAGGGATAGAGGGAGGTGGAGAGCCATCATCGCCTACGCCCTGGCACATAAAAAGAAAGAATCTATTTTCGGTAAACTACTAGAGGCATTAATTAATTTCGAATTGCCTAGGCATATCAAATCGTAAGCCATTCTTTCAAATGAGGAATATATTTAGAGATTCTTGACAACATCCAAAGATGAATCGGCAATATTATTAGTCCTTGCCTGTTGTTTTGGTATCATTCACTTTCTCACCGTCGTAATTATTTTTTAAATTACTTTCATGATATTTGTTCGCTATGGTACTTAGACTTTGTGAATTGAAACCTACAATTAGATTCCCGGCAAGGTCTCAACAATGCACGGTTGAATTGTGATGTAATGGAATAAACTGTCACATCCATGAGTAACTACACTATTGGTAGTAACTTCCTATAAGTATCTGTAAGTCAATGGACTACAGAGTCTAGCTTTTTCTGAGCAGAGAGAAACCCAGACGAGGCTCCACCCAAGGACGGAGTCTCGCTCGGGGAGGTTAACTGACTCTGAACCCGTTTATACGAGCTCGAAAGAGAGAACCCACGTTAAACCTGGCCTTGTGCCTCGTGGGTAGGTGGCTAAATATACTAGCCGAATACTTTTTCGGCTAGACGGTCGAACTCTCTGCCTCCGAGCAGAGAGGATCCCCAGACAAGGCTATGCCGAAGGGCAGTCTTTTCTCCGGAAACAGCTACCCTACTCCGTTTTACACGGGTTCTACGAGAATTTTTGGCCAAGCATAGGGGCTCGGATGCCCCGCATTAAATTAGGCCTTGTCCACATCTGATCGCGTTGGGTGGTTAGTAAGTACTCTATCTGGGATCTTTTACTCAGCTCTTAGATGTTGTCGAATTCTCTGCCTTCGGATAGAGAGGAATCCGGACAAGACTATACCATTGGGAAGAGTCTCGTCCGGAGAGGTAGACAAACCCGAACCCGTTTATGTGGTGTTTACGGGGAATTTTTGGCCGAGCCTACGGGCTTGGATTGCCCCACATAAAACTCGGCCTTTTGTCAATTCCTACCCCGTGGTGAGTTTGGTAAATATTATTAGCACGGAATATAATAAATTGACTAGATGTAACCTTAAGTTCTATACTAACAGTTTTTTTTTTCGCAATTCTCGAACTCTTTTCCGGCTCCCTGTCTTGCAACTAACTTTGAGCTTCAGAAATTCAAATGACTACTTTCTTCTTGATTGCTTTTCCATTGTTCTCGCTCCTTAATAATATTTGTCTTTTTTCTTATTATTTTACACTCAGTAATCCATTGCGTTAGTGGCTCTACGTCCATGCATGGGGTGACATTATTAAGAAAAACTCTGTAGGCAAATCCATGTGTAGTCGTTCCGATGATTACTTAGTTCTATCGGGAAATGTTAAGCCCAACGAATTTCGACCGGTTGCAGAATTATCTGCCCATTGGAATAAACTACAAGCAATAAACAATGGAGAGGGTTCCACCAACAGAATCAACATCTACGTCTTCACGACCAAGACGAACCTTCACGTTTGGAAGACATAGTCTGATTTGGAGACGGAAGGTCTTCTGGTCTATTGCCGACTAATCTCAAGTTTTCAACCCAGATATTTGGAGAGAAATAGGTGCCTCGCTGAGCAGCACGCCTACGACCACACCCAGTCATGGGACTGATGATGATGAAACCCATATATAAATGGGCATTTGCTATTTCTTTATTTTTTGCTTATAAAATATTTTAATGATAATCCGTTTGTTTCTTTATTCGATTAAATTGTAAGATGCATTTATTTGAATTTGTTCTTTAAGCATTCGCTGATTAGCTTTTGACTGTCATTCTTTTTTATCATTTCAAAGTTTTTCTTTGGTGGTAGCACTTGCAAGGCGTGTAGATGTTGGGTCGTCTTCAAGACTTTCTCTTTGCCTGTTAAATTCAGGTAACACCAGGATGCCAAGTGCTGTCCATTTTCAAGACAGGTCGCTACTAATTACTTTTGAAGTCTTCTTTGGGCAGTCAGATGTAAGTTTACCTAGAAAGAAACGAGATTTAAAATTAAGACATGCAAGATTTCAGGGTTCTAGAATCACTCTCTCATAGCCACCCTATGAACTTTTCAGCCCACCGTCCTGGACATGAGCTCTTATTTGCTTGTTTTCATTCTGACGAGATTTCATGGCCACCCAATGAACTTTTCAGCCCACCGTCCTGGACATGAGCTCTTATTTGCTTGTCGTACTGCTGATGAGATTTGAAATCGTTCCGTATGAGGGAGACATGTAAGATTTTGTTGACTGATAACACCCCTCTATTAGACTGATGCATTCAGTGGATTCGGACCTTAAAAGGCGGATTCAAATAGATGAGAAGAGGAAGTCTTTATTGATGCGGCCACCTGCTGCTGTGACGTCGACCTAGAAGGTTGGTAATTTCCTGAAGACAAAAGAACACCTGTGAACACAACATTTTATTTTCCTTCTACTTCTGTCTGTATCAGCAGCCGGCACAGAAGAGATTAAATTGCCTTCGGTTCATAGCCGATAACGAGATTCCACTTTCTTTTCTTTATTATCTGTACATTACCATGAATTATTGGGGAAGATAATCGTTTCCGTTGCCATCACCACAGATAGAATTCAGATTTTTCATTCTCGGGGAGTTGTAGCCAACTACGGCTCAAGAGTTCAGTTTACGTTGCTATTTAATCCATATATCTTGACAGAGGAGAAAGGGGTCCATGCCTTTCCCAAACATATATTGTTAAATATAACAGACAACGAATGTCTATTATGTTTGATCATGAGCCGTATATTGGCTTTAGTTTCAGCATAAAACATATCCAAATGGTGGACAATTTTTGTCTTTATTTTCTCCCGAAATTAAAGCACTATACGAAGCTTAGAACGGCTCATGATCAAACACAATAGACATTGTTTGTCTGTTATATTTAACAATATATATATATATATATATATATATATATATATATATATATATACGAAATGAATTTATTAAACCAAGTAACTAATAATAATAAGACAAAATGTCCTTAGCAACTGGAAGGATTTAGAGAACGCTATTTTCATACTGTTAACGGAAAATTACGTTAAGTACTGTCACGTTTGGAGATATTGTTATTATTGCTGTATTAACGGATTCAACCATTTTCTTTAACAGCATGAAAATACCATTCTCTAAATTCTTCCAGTTTCTAAGGACATTTTGTTTTGTTATTATTAGTTACTTTGTTTAATAAATTCATTTTGTTTTTTCCTTTAAAAAAGTCCACATTGGACGAAACGCGTCGGCAACTATTACAGTTCTCCTATTGTCTTTTACATTTATAAATATTGTCTTTTTCTACAGGTTAACTGAGAAACTTTTTTTTTATATATATATATATATATATATATATATATATATATATATATATATATATATATGCGTGTGTGTGTGTGTAAGAATATAATACTTTCTCAAATAACTTAAATCATATCAACCTACAATACCACAATCAAATGCATTCTATATATAAACAAGTTAAAAGAAACAGATTCATGCCTTTCCCAGAGACAAGTGAATTACCATGAATTATTGGGAAAGATAATCGTTTCCGTTGGGATCTCCACTGTTTGGAATTCAAATTTTTCATTCGCTGTAGCAAACTGCGGATCAAGAGCCAAGTTTTCGTTACTATTTAACCCATATCTTGGCGCATGAGAAGGGGTTTCAAACCTTTCTCAAAGACAAAGTAGAAAGTGAACACAGTAGATTTGAACGGTATTTGAACTGTGCTCTCTTGATATTCCTTACTCTGCTCGCACGTCCTATTTAGAAGAAGTTGAAGATATTAGGTATATTTATTCTGTAAATTTTTTTAAAAGATCGTATTATTTTCCACTAGTTTTGAGCTCAGAGTTTTCCCACGTAATATAACCTACATTTTTCATCGAAAAATGTTATTAACTTAATGAATTAATTTCTTTTCTTTTATAATTATATCAAAGAAATGTTTGAGATGCTGAGATAGATATTTCGTGCTAATCAATTTTGCTTCGTTCTTTTTATTTTACATCTATTAACACAACGAAATCGACAAATCAATACATTGCGCTTCATAATGCTAACAAACGAAGGTACCCTCACTGAGTAAAAACTTCGACAAATAAAAGGTAAAAAAAGAATCTTGTTTAAATGACTAAAAAGGTACGCTGGTTCAAAGAAAGGTACATATTTTCCCACTCGTATTTTCCAGTTCTATATATCTTATTCCTTGGTCGTGGACGATTATGCCTCTCCACGGTTTTATGTCCTTTAGTAGCTGTGGCAATTAATTATGGGTAAAGAGCTTGGAAATATTTGCCCTAAAATACGAAGTGGTCAGACTTGTCGGCAGAGTGTTTTGAGTTGGGTATTGGCATTTAGATCGGTGGAATCGTAACTGAATGTGTTTCATGCTAATTCATTCAGGTTCATTCTGATTGGGAACATAATATAAAAAGACACAATGAACAAAAATTCTGAGCAGGAGACTGATCAATTGATTCTATATAATCGTTTCACTTTATCAGATTCGATGATGGGACCTAACTGTCAATCTAGTAGTATGTTTAAATACAAGTGTTTAAATACAAGTAGCCGAGGTACAAAGGATTGGAAAAAATATCATGAGAATATTTATAGAATAGACAGACGGAAGCGACATCAAGGCAGTAGGACAGGAATTGAAGTCAAAAAGCCAAGTTAGGACCGATAACACTGCAGAACGATCTTTGGATTTTGCTGAGAATCTTGTGGTATATCACATCAGATACAGATAAAACATGCCAGCAATGCTCGGACGAATGGTAGATTTATAAATGTATAAGATAACTGTCGAACATGACGCAGTGAACTAACTTTCCTAGCAGAAGATTTAGCAATTGATTCAATATAATTATTTCACTTTATCTCACTGGTAAGCGTAAGACCAAGAAGCTCCAATGAGTTGCTCTTCTGGACCTTAGTATCAGCCATGGAAGGCAAAAATATTTATTTACGATTAACAAAGAGTAGTTTTATTTTAGATTCATTAAAATAAACACGCCTTTCTTCACCAATTTCACAAAGCATTATAGGTAATCTTTGAAACCGGTTGCTAATTCGTACAAGAAAATATGCTATTTGAATAGAACTGCATCTATTTCAGCAGTAAAATGAAGATACCTAATAGCCAATCAAGCCGAACATTTCAATTCATGCGTTGGAGGTACTAACGTGAACTCATAAGAATAATTGCATGATAATGTTTACAGAAAAGCCATGTCACGGCCGTGGGAAATTGACTGGAAACGAAATGCCAGATCCGGACCGATAACATTGCAGACCATGTGGATATCGTCAGGATCTCGTGATGCTTATCAGGTGCACGTGTTCAGTTATGGCAACAATATTAAAAGCATGGATGAATGGCAGAATTACATATGTGTAATTCTGGTGGCCAAAAAATTGTCTGGCAGGACAAACAAACAAACTTACCTAGCAGAAGGCCTCACAATTGATTGACTATAATCTTTCCACTTCCTGTCAGTGGGACCGAGAAGGTTTAATGATGTGTTCAGTATTTGAGGCTTTCGACAGTGTGGACATACAAATCGACAAGTATCATGAGGGCAGAGGGATCTTCGTACGGTCTTTCGATATCGTCACCAGTCAGGGATATTCCTATAACAATATTGACTTTTTATTCTCTATCTGCCCTAATAAAACCGCTCATGTCAGTAGAAAAAAAGTGAGACTAAAAAGTTGCAATGAGTTTCGCTCCTAGAGTTTAGCCGCAGTAATTCTGCCCACGGATAAAATACTTCTCGCTAGTGATTGATGCTGAGCTGTTACATGACATCTGTCCATTTTTACGGCAGCGAATGTTGGACGATTTCTTCAAATAGGAAGAAGAGACGGAGATGTGCTTCTACAGAAGGATGCTAAGGATAACATGGCCCAGGCGTGTGAGCAACGATGAGGTCTTAGAGAGGATGCAAACAAATAGGAGGCTTATAGTCAACCTCAGCAAGAAGTAGCTAAAGTTCCTGGGACGCATAATCAAGGTAATAAAGACGATAAGACGCAAGAGGTTTCTGCGTCTTTGAGAATATGAGAAAAATATTCTATTAAAAAGAGAGCACAATAAAAGAATAAGTATTAGGAAAACTGAAGATAACGATTGACATTTCATTTACATTTTTGAAGATTAAACTTGACTTTGACAAACGAGAAGCACCACAGAAGAAACTGTTAGCATAGAACTTGCGGTTACCGCTAGCCATTTCAACAGTAAAATAACGAGACATTGCCGCCAATCAAGTACTGCAATAACGCTGATTATGCACCTTTCATTGACATTAATTATTCTTGAATGGTTTTTAATGAATTTGCGCAAGAATTTATGGCCCTTATCCCAGACTTTAACCCAAACGAGATTAAACAAAACATTTGACATACATCTACAGACTTCCATACATAAATTGTCCTCTAAATTACACACGGACACAAATAAAACTGACATTTCATTATAACATATATTTACCAAAATTACACAAAAATACTTTGAAATATACTAAAGAGTAAATTTCTTCAATAAAATCGACATTGGTTTCAACCAGTGCCTCCTGCAACTCTTCTGGACGGTCACCTTGCTTAACTTGGTGAATGCTGCCTTAATCCTAGCTTTCAGGACCTGGATTCTAGGACTTGAACTGTTGGGCCCCCATACGTCGCAGGCAAAAGGAGAAGATATTTATTAAAACATTTTTCATTGAATAATATAGACATATTGTGTCTACTTATTTTTATCCTGATCCTTCCAGTAATCTAAACAGCTTCTTAATATTAAGATGAAAAGGAAGGCACAATAGATTTTTAAAGCCAAGTACTTTCAATCTTTTCTAAGATAATCTCCAGGGGTAAATTACAAAGCAAATTTATTGTAATTTCGATAAAATCTGCATTTTGTTGTGATGGTGATTTTGAAAAAGTCGCGCGATTATTTTAGATTTTAAAATTTTATTTGTTTATCTATCTATATTTATATTTGTAGCTATAGATGTTTGCAAAACAAGCGCTTAAATATAAGGAAGATGACCAGGAATTGATAGAAATGTAAACTGGTATTAAATGTTCTATGCACTTTACTATGTTGTTCCTACATTCGTAATAGATTTTGTTGAGCGTTTGTAGGTTTATGTTGATATAGAGGGCCTTGATGAATTTCGTCTTAACATCACGCTACGGACTAGACAACTGGAAAAGACTAATATAGAAATAAGTACATAAAAATAAGTGTTGATATTATTCATTGAAACATATTTGCATACACACACAAACACACGCACACACACAAAACACACACACGCATAATATATATATATATATATATATATATATATATATATATATATATATATATATATATATATATATATATATTAGATAGGTCTAATGCAAAAAATTACAGACACTATGTCTGCTTATTTTAAACATAATCATTTCCTACTCACGAATAACCTTCCGTGTACTGCAATTAAATGTTGGGCAATGTGCTATAACTGTGAAAATCGCTTTTATTTACTAAGTACTTTCGATCTTCTTCCGAGATCATCTTCAGAGGTGTAAATTGTAATACAAAACTATATATATATATATATATATATATATATATATATATATATATATACAGTTGCCGATTAATCTCAGGTTTATATATATATATATATATATATATATATATATAGGGTCCAATTGTTAAATTGTCATCTAAATTACGCAAAATTTAAAATAAAACTTACATCAAATTTTAATAGATACATTTACCAAAATTAAACAAAATTATCTTTGAATACTAAAAGTACATTTATTCAATAAAATCGCCATTGGCTTCAAACATGGCCTCCAAACGAATCTCTTTCAACTCTTTTGGACAGTCTCTTTGTTTAACTTAAATGCTACCACAATCCTTGGCTTCAGTTCATCTTTGGTTTTACAAGGGGTTTTGTTGGCCTCCCGCTCAACTGCGCCCCACGCATAATAATCAAAGGGGTTGCAGTGTGTGGAGTTTGGTGGCTAGATGTCAGGAGTACCGTAGTCGCAGAAATTGTCTGATAGCCATACCTGTTACCAGACATAGAATCTTCCAGTAGCCACCCTCTTTACCCAGGGTATCACTGTCTCCTCATTGCACTTGATGTAGACCTTCGTGTTGGGTCTGAGACCATCACCAACAAATTTGGGAGTTCTTTTATTATCTGGCCGATCAGGGCAAGTTTTCCGAGCTGCCATTAGACGCTTTCCGCATCAACTGCACTGTCCTCAGACTGACACCCAAGCACTCTGATTGGAATGGCATGCAGTACAGCATGCTATTTTCAATTTTTCAGCCGGGGTGGATTGTGTCATGATGCGCCTTTTATCACAGACGGTGCCCAACTGACCCTACTATACTGCGCAGTTGACAAAATCAAAAACAAACAACGAGCACGCGCGAAATTAAAAAGAAACATGACAATTTACCCATCGTAACCAGTGTATGTTATATATATATATTTATTGTAATGAGAAAAGATTATTAATAACGTTAAAGGCGAAAAACATGTAAACTGGACAAGGTTTGAGATTCTTCTGCGCATGAATGTTGTACCTTGTAAAGTATCCAGACCACGCAATTTTTCTCCCTTTGACAGTGGCGAGAAGACGTCGTCATTTTTTGAAATTGGAGGAAAGTATTGGCTCATTATCACCGATTTCTTTATCTATTATTTATATTTAAAGTTTCTTTTAATAACATTTGGCATGAATTTTATTTTTTACATTTTCTTATTTATTAATTGTAAAGTAACGTACTTTCAAATTTGTTGGAAAAGCCTTTCCTGTTATAACGTTACTTTGTTTTGTTTACTACTAGTCAATTTGTTTTATCTTTCAAATATTTTAAAAGCAACAATAATAATAATAATAATAAATTTTTCTCATATATTTGATGTTAATAATAATATATATATATATATATATATATATATATATATATATATATATATATATATATATATATATATATATATATTAAACTACAATCTTCCATGAATCTCCACGTACATTCATATCTTCTCAAAGCGTGTTCATGGAAGATTGACGTTTAAAAAACAGTAAAAATCGATCTTACAAATCGGACGATCCTCCGTTGCTCGATCGGTTAAGGCATATCAGACTAAATATCGGTTCCGTATAGGGTACAGTTTCGATTCCTGCCGGAGGACGAATATTTTCTATGAAAATTTCTCGGACATTCAGGCCGGAAATGTTATTAACACGTTTTATTATAAAACAGAGAATTTACTTAAATATTTGTATCTATAAAAAGAATGGATAAACATAAAAATGTCTTATATGTTATTATTTTTAAAGTATATAGGGTAATATATTGGTACATTTGATGACGAACTGTTTACGCCGACATCCAAAGTTTATTATTTAAACGGCTGAATTGGCTGAATTGGATGAAAGAGTTTTCTACCAGTTAACTTCAAGACGTTGGCGAAAATGCCTCTTCACCGATTCTTAATATTATCTGGGAAATACTTTTCATTCTTGTGAAACGTTTTGGATGGGTTCTTGTCTTCCTGTCTTCCTATTCTTGATTTCTCTTAGACAGGTTACCATCCCAAGCTCTAGTCTTCAGTCTAACCGGCTTCGACATCAGTTTCGTTTCCCATGGTCCTGTGCTTGAAAAATAACAGGCTTTACGATCAGACGCATATTTTAAGAGTTCGTTAACACCGCCAAGTGAATTTCTATTTATTGGTTAATCAATCGTGACATTTATCGATTTTCTGTTACAGGTTTTGGTGGATTTTGGAGTATAAATACAGCAATTTTTAGTCTCCCGGGGAACTGTGAAACACCAAAGACTCATTACTTTTTGTTTTTCTTTTTTTGATTTTTTTTCTTTTTTACTTTTTTGAGGCATGAACACTCTAGTACGTGATTGCCTCAAAATGAGTTTTTAATGAAGATTTCTCACGCAAAGATTGCCAAATATTGTAGACTATATTTTTCTGTTTCTCTCCCTCTCTCTCTCTCTCTCTCTCTCCTCTAACCCTCTTTTTACTCTCTTTTTCCGACCATCTGTTCTTTCGCCCCACATCTCTTTCTCTCTCCGAAATGTTATATGTTAGTCATATTTCAAGAACATTCTCTCGATAGATTTGTGCCAGTATATTTAAGTCATTTATCAAGCTACACTTAAACAGTTCCCAAAGAGTTCATTTTTGGTTAGCCCGGATGAAGAACTACGGAGTTGTCTAAACGTCTCGGAACACGTAATCAACGAAACGGGTTCGAATCTGAATGATTTCGTTTCACTTAAGAATAATACAAAGGATAAACAGACGAAACGACTTTACACTGCAGCATTGACCATCATCATATCTTCTTGTTCTATATGTCGAATCTATTCAGGTCATAGGCGATCATGGCTCTCCACTATTTCTTGTCGTTTGTGGCTCTCATTAATGATGCCCCAATTTAGTTGATGGAACGAATACAGCTCATATTATTCTCTTTTTCTGAGTTAAGATGTGACGATCATGGCACTCCACACCTTCCTGCCTTTTGTTGTTTTAAGCAGTACCAACTGATCAGAGCTTTACAGATCTGAATGCGTCGACAGGGTTGAATCACCCACATTATTTACGTATTGCATTTGTATAAAAGTTCCTGCACATGGCCTTATTCTCCAAAATTATCTACTTTATAAACTGACTCCTGCATGAATGCTTCCAGAAACACTAAAATCTTAACCTCTTCAATTCTCGAGTCATTCGTTATCTATTCTTCAGATTCGCAAAATCTCCCTTCCTTACTCTTACGTTCATATCACGCGCATTCTACCTTGAGTGGCTCTTGGGTGAACATTGTTACATAAAGACATAATTATTTACCATTTGCTTTCTCCCTGTTCTACCATCTAGGAACATAATCTCGTTCGGTAGGGTGTTTGCGGTTTCATCCTGTGAGTGTTAATTTTGCTATACCTTCTTTCTCATTACGTATTCCCGAAATGTTCATCTAGACTTGGAACTAAAAAAGAAGGTTTTTCTTGTACCTTCCATTTCCCTGATGTTTTATTAATTGTTCACATCTTTTCACCACCCTTATTCATCAGCAGTATTCAAGTTCTACTCTCAGCATTCACCTTCGTTTCAAGTTTTTTCTTCATCTCTAAGGGAATATCTGTCTATATTTCTAAGATAAGGTATTATGTACACTATTTACATTATTCGGACTATTGTCCTCATCTTTGTCGCCATATTTATTACAACGTTTCGGCCTTTCAGTATCTGTCTATATTTCTGAGATAAGGTATTATGTACACTATTTACATTATTCGGACTATTTTCCTCATCTTTGTCGCCATATTTATTACAACGTTTCGGCCCTTCAATATCTGTCTATATTTCTAAGATCAGTTATTATGTACACCATTTACATTATTCGGACTATTATCCTCATCTTTGTTGCCATATTTATTACAACGATTCGGCCTTTCAGTATCTGTCTATATTTCTGAGATAAGGTATTATGTACACTATTTACATTATTCGGACTATTGTCCTCATTTTTGTCGCCATATTTATTACAACGTTTCGGCTCTTCAGTATCTGTCAATATTTCTGAGATGAGGTATTATGTACATTATTCGGACTATCGTTCTCATCTTTGTCGCCATAATTATGACGACGTTTCGGCCGTTGTACGCTCCGGCCTTCTTCAGATCGTTCGAATGTCGAACTGAACTCTTTATTTCGCTCACTGGAGAGACTGTTCTAGTTCCACGTGCCATGTCTACTGTATGTCAGTTATCCGTTATCTTCTAGTTCTTAATCAGGTAGTGAAAGCACACTGTTTGGGTCCTGTCACTGGATCTAACCAACGCCTTTATCCACGGTGTCAAGACCCAAAGTGTGTGAGTTCAATACCCGGTTAACTTGGAGAGGGGAATTAACAGGAGATAATTGATAACTGACATCCATTAAACATGGCACGTGGAACTAGAACAGTCTACCCCAGTGAGCGAAATAAAGGGTTCAGTTCGACATTCCAACCACATGAAGACGGACAAGAATGTACAACCGCCGAAATGTTATAATAAATATGGCGGCAAAGATGAAGACAATAGTCCGAATAATGTAAATAATTAACATGTGTAGTAGTGAGGTAACTGAGATGTAAATCGCGTAACAAGTACATTCATATCGCGAGAAGGCAGGTATGATTTTTACATATGACTATAAGGGGATTGTTCAGAATTTCCTGTCATATTGTAGATTACGTATAAAATACCTGTTCAGACCTTTTTTATTAACTATATTTTCGTATCTCAACGTTTTGCATATATTCTGGAAGACAGCTTTGGATATTCCTACGCAACTTCTGATTTCTGTGTCACATTTTTAGTCGCCTTTTATTACACTACACATGTATGTCTCCTTACCTGTTTGATTTTTAATCCTGTATACTGAGCTCACTTCTTTCTGACAACTATGCCTTCTTTCTGACAACTATGCCTTCTTTCTTCTTGCAATTAATATTTCATCTTTTCCGTTTATTTTCTTAGGATTACTCGTCTAGAAGTTCTTTCAGTTTCCATTCGGAGTTTACCATTAAAACAGTATCAACTCTGTACATTACCTGCATAAAACTTTGCATAAAAACCCCTTAGACTGTCATAATTAACCTTGTGATTATACAGTTCGTTGAAACCACACTTTTTGCTCAAGTTTACGTTTAAAAATATGAATAAATAAATGAAACAGTGATTTTACTAACAGATCCAGATAGATATATGCGTTTTTTTGTTTTGTTTTTTTTAAATATGGATTTGTTATAACAAATTTCATATAGATGTCATGCATTTTATACAACTTTATACAACAGCTTTCTAAGATCAATGGTTAAATGAATTTGAGCGACTGAATTTTCTGGGTCATAGCGAAGACCACATTTGTTCAAACCTTATGCGCTGGCGCTACATAATCATGAAAAAGAACTGTAATAAATAAAATAAATCTCTTCACTTTCTTTTAGGATTTTCAAATGTAGCAACAGCAAAAATGGGTATCAGATTTCACCGGAAGAGAAAATATTGACATAATCATGATGTTGATTTTCCACACTACTTCAAACAAAAGATTAGGAAGGAAACTACCATCAATATTGGAACGAGCAATAACAGATAATGATCTTGAGAAATCTATTTTTTTAAGAGAAATATTTTTTGAGAAATTATTTTAAGAGATATATTTTTGAAAAATTGTCTTAAGAGAAATATTTATGAATAATTGTTTTAAGAGAAATATTTTTGAAAAATTGTCTTAAAAGAAATATTTTTGAAAAATTGTTTTAAGAGAAATATTTTTGAAAAATGGTTTTAAGAGAAATATTTTTTGAAAAATTGTTTTAAGAGAAATATTTTTTTGAGAAAGTGTTTTAAGAGAAATATTTTTTGAAAAATTGTCTTAAGAGAAATATTTTTAAAAAATTGTTTTAGGAGATATATTTTTTAAAAAAAATGTTTTAAGAGAAATATTTTTAAAAAAATTGTTTTAAGAGAAATATTTTTGGAAAAATTGTTTTAAGAGAAATATTTTTGGAAAAATTGTTTTAAGAGAAATATTTTATAAATGTTAACCAACAGTAATGCTAGCT
This sequence comes from Acanthosepion pharaonis, assembly GCA_903632075.3. NCBI lineage: Eukaryota > Metazoa > Mollusca > Cephalopoda > Sepiida > Sepiidae > Acanthosepion > Acanthosepion pharaonis. The sequence continues at coordinate 4,201,594 of CAHIKZ030005106.1, forward strand.
GCTCGGTCAATGAATGCCAAATGTTTCCTTATAAGGGAAGCGCTAATATTTCACTTGCAATGGAGGACAACAAATACTACACTTTGATCACAGCCTGATGGTCAACGAAGGAGGAAAAGGATAACTCGAGTTACACTGCACGCCCGATCAATTGACAAGGCAACAACTGATATTACCATTATGTAAAATGCACTTTAAAATACCAAATGCCGTAAGCTTGAATGTTTGGATAATGGCCAGGAATTGGTCATGGGAGAGCCGATTTCAAATTCCATTTTGGGTTAGTTACATTCACTTCCGCGCAAATACCTTTAGGAAAAAAAGGACACATGGCCCAGTGGATAAAAGCGTTGGTTAGATCCAGTGACTTAACCCAAACAATTGTGAGTCACAGCAGTAGTGAACCAACCTAGGAGAGATAAGTTAAAGGGAGATAACCGATACCGGAAGAGGCATGGCATGTGGAACTAGTGCAATCCCCCCCAGTGGATGAAATAAAGAATTCAATTCGAAATTCTAATCACTTAAAAAGAAATGGCAGGAGCATACAACGGCAGAAACGTTTGGAAAGGTATGATTCCACCTCTTCTCCCGCTGCTATGGGTAAATTTGTCAGACATGTTTCGCTAAACTATTACTATCACCCCCCCCACACACACACAAGCACAAAAATAAATCTTAGAATCTAAAAATATTTTCTGGTTGTAAATAACCTGCAAATGGTTGATTAGCTGTAGAAAACAAATCAATCAATCATTAGAGATAATATTTTTTATGAATAATCTATGATGATTCAAACTGCGCATGTCCGGTGGCTAAGTTATCGGCCGGTCGAAAGTGCCATTTTGGATTTGTAATGTCAAGTGGAATATTTATAACTGCTGAACAGCTTTAACTGTCTTTCGCCATGAAATTAGCCTATTAACTGCCAAATATTTTTAATGCACATTTTTCGCCCAGACAGGTGTTTAGGAGTTTATTCCTTATGTTTAATTTCAGAAGTTACCATTGTCGTTTTTATAGAAACTAGAACATCAAATATATATGTGTATAAAACATCAAAAAATAATATTGATTAGAAATAATAAAAAAATACTTTTTAAAATAGGCATTATTTTTCTACTCGTGAAATGTAAAATTACGACAGAAAATGTCTTCTTACGGCTAATAATAAAAACTTTAAAGGCTAAGTGTTATAGAATATACCTCTGCAAATGCAATGTATGTAAGCAAATCAATGTAAATACAAGGAATAACATGTAGTGAGTTTAATTTAAACAGATCCCCGAATGGAGCTCATGGCAGGTAATGAGTTAAGGCAAGCAGTCTTCGAGAGATGTGCAGTGTGGAGTTCATTGGGGAAGGTATGAAGCCATCTCTTCTTTCCCTCCAGCTATGGGTTGAATAGCAAGACAGAATATAGCCTTGGCTGGCAACCAGTCTATCATAGAAATAAACAGCAGCTTACTGCGGAAAAATCATCTGCTTAATTAGTCATGAATCGAAAGAAACAAAATTGACCAAGCGTGTATCGCGTATGATATTTAACTGGCTAACTGAATAAAATTTCTCATTAATATGCTCAATATTGAAGCAAGACATGAAAATAAATTGACAGGAATGTTTGATTTTGAAACGTCGAATTAAAATCTACAGGAGAGTAGAAATAAAAAACAGTAACCTTACCTCTGCAGATGCAATGTATGTAAGCAATTCAATGTAAATACAAGGAATAACATGTAGTGAGTTTAATTTTAACAGATCTCCAAATGGAGCTCATGGCAGAATCATTGTCCTAAGTCTCACTGTTGTTTCTTGTGGCAGTCGCATTACATGTCAAATGTTTCTCATTCTCTATCTGAGATTTGATATTTTCTTAAAGAAAAAACTTGGAAATCTACTGGATATCGTGGACAATTCGAAGTAATTTTCCCAGGAAAACATCCATATTTTTTAAAACTTTTGTTTATACTTCTGATATGTGGTGGTATTGTAACTATTTACATCGTCCTCATATTTATTGCTATATTCACGACGTTTCAGCCGTTGTACTTTCCGGAGATAATTTGGAATTTTGATTCCAACCTTTTATTTAGTCCACACGGGTAGATTGTTCTAATTCCCCGTTCATTGTGGATATTTCGGTTTACGCTAATTTCTTTTAGTAACTCACCTCTCCTATTTTTTGTTCACCTCTACCGTAACCAGGTATTGAACTCAAAATTCTTTGGATCAAGACATTTTTTTTTCATACTTTTTAAAAACATTTGTGTATATTTCTGATATGTGATATTGTAACTATTTAAATTGTCCTCATATCTATTGTTATGTTGATGACGTTTCAGCCGTTGCACTTTCCGGTCTTCTTCAGGTGACATACGATGGAATTTCGAATAGAACCCTTTATTTACTACACAGGTGGTAGATTGTTCTAATTCTACGTTTCATGTTTTTGTTAAATATGGCAGATTACGTTAATTCCCTTTAGTTACTCAACTCTGTAAGGTTTTGTTCACCTCGGCCGCGGACAGATATTGAACTCACAACTCTTTGAGTTAAGTCACGTTTTTTTGGATTACTTCAAGAAACGCTTTTATCTAGTGTGACATGTGTCCATAGTTGGTTGGAATAATCCCAAAATCCTCCAGGAAAGCAACCAATTGTGTCCCTTTGGTCTTGTACGTTCTACTGATATGAAGAAGAGCGATAACAGGGATTTTCCAAGCGTAGCTTTGATGTGGCACAAGGCTGAATGTAGGAGGAAGCCAGTGAGGATCGAACTCACTATTCGGTCGTAATTGTTCTAGCGAGACTAGCTTGTTAACCATTACATCACCTCGTGGTGCCTAAGTGGAGAGATTATATCGAATCGATTGGTCTACTGCTATGAAAGTTGGCTCACGTTCGTGTGTCAGACATTTTGTCTCGTCAGGATTACTCTTGCACATTTATAAATATATCATTCATCCATGATTTTAATATTACGGCTGTATTTGATTTAGTACACCGATATACAGCGCTGTTCGATAAAAGTGACTCACCTTATCCTTTGAATTTAGCTCAACTTTCGTTTCATCGGAGAAGAGAACATTCTTCCAGTCTTCTACGGGGAAATGCTTGTAATAGTGAGCCCATTCAAGTCCCTTGGCTTTGTTGGCTTTGCTTATTAGCGGCTTAAACCTTCGTGTACAAGATTTGTAGCCTTGTTCTAATAAGATTTGTAACCTTGTTCTGACGGACTGTTGAAGAGGCAAGACTAACATCTTGCTCTTCGCTTAGACTGTCTGCAATTTTTTGGCTAGTTATAGTCCTATTCTTTGCAATTTCTCTCTTGATTACCCTGCCAGTTCTATCATCAATCTTTTACTTTTGTCCCCTTGTTTCCTTCCTTGGAGCAGGAGTGGCATCATTATGTGCCCTAAGCACTCGAGAGACAGTTGATTGCGAGGTTATAGCAATTTCTGCAATTTCTCTCGTAGACTTGCCTTCTTTTGAGAGGGCAATAATAGATGCCTTAAGTGGTTCTGATGCGTTTTTGTACTCTTTCATCTGGTTAGTGACTTGAATGGCTATTTCAAGCTGTTTTTATACTGTATGAGGCTTTCTGGAACATTCTGGAATACTCTAGATTTAATTTAAGCTGGTCTAGAATTCTCTAGAATATTGTTCTGAGTTTATTGTAAAATAGTTTTCAATATTTTGTCAAAAGTTCTTTAAATTTACCAGTTTAATCATTAGAATGCCATATCTGAGTCACTTTTTTTGCACAGCGTTTTTTCCTGAATCTCATTTATATCCAAATTTATAATTATCAATAGAATACCTTAGGGTGAATAAACTTTTTTGCTATGTTGTCGGGAAGGGGTCTTTATATTAGTAAGATTAAAAATTATTTTAACCCCAAAAATAATAGACAAAAAATATTTTTAGTAAGAAAAAAATAAGGTGAGTCACTTTTATCGAACAACACTGGATATCTGAAGATTCTCGATAAAATTCAAAGAAGGGTTCCGTAATAATATCGGTCCTAACCTCGCATCTTTACTTCACTCACATTCTCATCACTACGGTGTGTGATTTCCTCTGTCTTTTTTATAAATATTTTCATGGCTTTTTTCTATTTCTCCTACATGGTATCTCGACTGCCTGAATTGAAGCGTACCACACGATTGGTAATTAGGTACCACTGTTTTCCTGTTGAAATAAATAGATTTAAATGTAAGTTCTATTCTAACATTTTTCCTTCACACATCTCAGCTGTGGAACTCACTTCCGATTTAAGTCTTCCCTGCCATCATCCAAAATAGAAATGCAATATCAATCGCTATCTTTCTTCCTGAACTTTTTTATTCTATTTCGCTTTTTCCTCATCAAAGGCCTTCCAGGTGTTCATTCACTTTCCTGTCCTGGGTATGACGATAAACTACATCCGACAGCAAGGCCTTTGATCAAAAGGTTTTGAAGAGCGTTGAACCATCTTTTAGTTGCTGGTGTTCCCAGTTCCACCGGGACTCGGTGTGGTAGCACTTGTCAGGGTCACAGCTGTGGACAAATAGTTGACCCCACAAAGGGGTCAAAACACTATGAAAGTATAAAAATAGTTTTTAATACTAGAAATACATTTTTGTAAATGTTTTTAACAGCAATATACTTTTGGAAAAAATATTATCAGCAATATAAAGCTTGTCTGCATTAAATAAGACATTGAGGTTGATATGCCGTAAACCAAACCAAACCAATATATACTGAGATAGATAGATTAGATAGATAGATAGATAGATAGATAGATAGATAGATAGATAGAAAGACTGCGTCAGACAGACAGACAGCTGGATATATAGATATGAAAGGAAAAAAGAGAGACAGATATACATGAAGAGAACAAGATAGATAGATAGAAGATAGATAGATAGATAGATAGATAGATAGATAAAAAGACTGCGTCAGACAGACAGACAGCTGGATATATAGATATGAAAGGACCAAGAGAGACAGATATACATGAAGAGAACAAGATAGATAGATAGATAGATAGATAGATAGATAGATAGATAGATAGATAGATAGAAAAAAATATTGCCAACAATAAAAAAATCCTGTCGGCACTAAATAACCCATTGAGTCTGATATACGTAAAACAAATCAAAGTAAACCAATATATACTGATAGATAGATAGATAGATAGATAGATAGATAGATAGATAGATATTACAAGCAATAAAAATCTTGCCGGCCTTAAATAACCCATTGATATTGATGTGCCGTAAAACAAACCAAACCAAACCTCATTAAAGAATTGTTATTTTCCTAGTAACAACTTGCGTCTTAGTGACTTTATTGCCTTCCTCGAGGTGAAATTTCAAAAAGCTCAGTTCTTGTAATTGCCATGTTTAAATTCCAGTGGTCAAAAAAAAATAATCCTTTTCACCTTGAAGGCAAGCAACTTTTGAAAAAGTGTTTAACTCTTCAGTAGCTCCATTTTTCTTGGGGGAAGACAACGACAAGACAATGAAACGGTTGACTAAATGAACTTGACAAATCCACGTTCATGGCTGATAATTACGGTGGCAAGGAATTAATCCAAATAAAAGTTACTAATAACAAGAAATAGTTTAAATAAGGTAACCTTGCCTGTCATCGTGCACGGTTTGCCTTCAGAAAGCAATTATCTTCAACCTCACTTCAACTAACAGAGATAAATCAGTAACAATAGTTCAATATTCTGATCGATTCAATGAGGCTTGAGGTGTACTTTTTTTTAAAAAGAATATGATGAGTTTGCATCACTGTTTAAGTCAATTAGGCTACTTCCATCTAGTTAACTGTCTTATTAAAGTCGTTGTATACATTCAAGCGCATTTGCCCGGCAACCGGTTGTCAACTCATTACGGACAGCGACAAAGAGACGTCTGTCGCAATCAGACCTATCGCTCTAGCAGAGGTGGAAGAAGTCATTTCTGTGGTCTGAACAAGCAGGAGAGAACCAGGGAGATAGATTTTCGTGCTGTCACTTGGTATTTCCGAACGGGAACGAACGTTTCGATGCCAGTTGTCATCTGGGAAGGGATATCGGTGGCACGTTTCGGAGCAGGATGCTGAATAATATCCTTCTAGAGAACATTATGAAGGAAGTCAGGAAACGAATACTAATCAGCACTTGGATAACAGAATGAAATTCTGTTAAGGGGAGGCTCATGATTAGTGGGAAAGCGGAAAGAGATATCAGTGATTGAAGTTGCCATGAGGATTTGTCAATTCTATTTAGTCAACCGTTTCATTAAAGTCGTTGTCTTCCCCCAGAAATATGGAGGTACCGAAGAGTAGTAAAGTTAAACAATTTTTCAAAAGTTGCTGGCCTTCAAGGTTAAATAGATTATTTCTTTTTGACCACTGGAATTCAAATATGGCAATTACAATAACTGAGCTTTTAAAAACTAATTTCACCTCGAGGAAGGCAATAAAGTCACTAAGACGCAAGTTGTTACTAAGAAAATGACAATACTTTAAAGAGGTTTGGTTTGGATTGTTTTACGGCAAATCAATATCAATGGGTTATTTAATGCCGGCAAGATTTTTTATTGCTGCTAATCTATCTATCTATCTATCTATCTATCTATCTATCTATCTTGTTATCTTCATGTCTATCTATCTCTTTTGGTCCTTTCATATCTATCTATCCATCTGTCTGTCAATCTGTCTGACGCAGTCTGTGAATATCTATCTATCTATCTATCTATCTATCTATCTATCTATCTATCCCAGTATATATTGGTTTGGTCTGTTTTGCTTTACGGCATATCAAAGTCAATGGGTAATTTAATGCCGACAAGATTTTTATTGCTGGTAATATTTGGGTGTTTTTTTATGAGGGCAGAGGTGAAGTGACACGAGTCGAGCACGGAGGGTAAGGAAGAGATCAATTCGAGAGGAGTGTTCGTCAGAATTACTGGGGAAGCCTGTTGGCAATTATCTGTGTAAGACTTTGCGTGACAGAGAAGTTGATAGTCTGAATGCCAGTGACATTGAAGTGAATAAGCCACCTGACGTGTTGAGCATAGAACACCTAACACAAACCTACCTGCACACGGGTGTAGAGAGAAGGCCTTATCTTGATGATCGGAGATTCTATGTAACAGGGAACAGTCAAGAAATGAATGGGAACGATAGAGGATAGTTTAATTCTACCATTTCATTCCCAGCCCCTCAACCTCCAGCGTCTTCCTCTTTGGGTTGAGGTGTCCACTCGGTCCGAACCGTACTTAGGGGTAACTGGCCGTACGCTCCCTGAGTACCCGTAGATTATTTCGACCGGTCAACTGGTCAAGTCCTGCTCGCGGCTCACGCCGTGTTAGTTTTTAGATCCAGTAAGCGGGGTGTTGTCCATACGTTCACGGTCGACTGGGGATGTGGACACGGCTGTGAGAGTTGGCGCTAGGAAGTTTAGAATGTGGCAAAATAAAACAAGAAATAATATCTGCAGAAGCCAGACAACAATGGGGGAAATACTGACGTCTTTTATATAAGAAGATAACACCAGAACAGAGGTTACAGGGAGAATAAAAACATTTAACGTAAATGAGAAAAAAAAAAGACAAAATTTCATCCAGTGAATTCCCAACAGAGAGAGGGTTTGTGTGTGATAAACGCGTATTTAATCGCCTGGGGTAGGTTTATGACTAATAGTCCAGTCTTATACAGACTTCTCAGAACAGGGAGCAGTCTTCTCTCTCTCCTCCAAAATTCTCCCGCAAATCTCTCGACTCACTGCGACGATAGTCTCGTGACTCTCTCGACAACATTCTCTTTCTCCGACTCTGCTTTATTAGCAAAATCTCGAGTTAATATAGAAAAAAGGATCAGCTGATCACAATTGACCCTCGGCCCGGCACGCAGCTACCACGAGTACCAAAAACTATCCCTTGACATGTAAACCGATTCTCCAATTATTTACCTTATCTCAATCACGAGTTCCTCTCGCTTCACCAAAATTATATTTTGGGATATCTAAACATTGATTCAACATTTTAATAAAAAAAATACTGTTAAACAAAACCAAGTATCTCTCCCTTCCCCATTGTTTACTAGTGACCCAAGTTTAAAAAATCGCCTCCTGCCTTGAGATCGTGTTTCTCATCGGTAAACACACATCTTAATCCAAATTGTTCTTTGATATATAAACACCGTTTCCATTTCAAGTCAATAAAAGTTATATTTGCGTGAGAGCGTTCATGTGGATGCGTATGCGTATACCTCTCTCTATTACAGAGACATAGGACACATGGCACAGTGCATAAAGGCGTTGGTTAGATCCAGTGATAGACCCAAAGAGTGTGACTTCAATACCCGGTTAAGGTAGTGGAGAACTTTCAGAGGGAAAATTAGCAGGAGATAACTGATAACTGACATCCATCAAACATGGCATGTGGAACTAGAACAGTCTACCCCAGTGAGCGAAATAAAGGGTCCAGTTCGACATTCCAACCACCTGAAGAAGGCCGGAGCGTACAACGGCCGAAACGTTGTGATAAATATGGCCACAAAGATGAGGATAATAGTCTGAATAATGTAAATAATGTACATAATACCTCATCTCAGAAATATAGACAGATACTGAAAGGCCGAAACGTTGTAATAAATATGGCGGCAAAAATGAGGACAATAGCCCGAATTATGTAAATAGTGTACATAATAGCTCATCTGAAAAATATAAACAGATACTGAAAGGCCGAAACGTTGTAATAAATATGGCCGCAAAGATGAGGACAATAGTCCGACGAATGTAAAAACTGTACATAATACCTCATTTGAGAAATATAGACAGATACTGAAAGGCCGAAACGTTGTAATAAATATGGCGACAAAGTTAAGGACAATAGTCCGAATAATGTAAATAGTGTACATAATACCTCATCTCAGAAATATAGACAGATACTGAAGTCCCGATACGTTGTAATAAATATGGCGACAAAGATGAGGACAATAGACCGAATAATGTAAATAGTGTACATAATACCTCATCTCAGAAATATAGACAGATACTGAAAGGCCGAAACGTTGTAATAAATATGGCGACAAAGATGAGGACAATAGTCCGAATAATGTAAATAGTGTACATAATATGTCATCTCAGAAATATAGACAGATACTGAAGTCAGATTAGTTTCACAGAGTTACGATGTCCGGAGAGCGTTAAAAAAGCAACGGTTCCATTGCAGAAATTGGTGCGAATAACACGAATGTTGAAGAAAGAAAGGTTTAGACGTTTATGTTGTCTTTGGTGAGCTTGTTTACTTGTATATCGTTTGTGGATTTTAGTCTTGATATTGTTTTAAGGTTGAAAAGCTAAGAATAATAGTAGTTGTCTCTCGTCTAACGTGATATTTACTCACTGGGAATTTGCGCAGACTTCAGCATAGTGTGGCCTCACAATTTTCCATGTGCGACAGGATAAATTGCAACTGTTGATCAGAGTTGACTCTCAATATACTCTCCAAGATTTTGGACTCCTGACTGCCATTCAAGATTCAACAGCTAGATTCCTGACCCAGTACACTCAGTTTAAAGTGCCGTAGCTACCATCCATTCATTTCACCAACGTATAATAATAGCCACCTCTATTAAGGCCTCAGAAGAAGGAAAATAGAAACTTGGTCCTAAGTAGGAAACAAGGGATAATCCTCTGATCCTGTTCAAAAGAAGAAGGAGTATGAGCTGGGTAATAGGTAGACCTATCTACCCCTATTAAAAGAAAACAACAACAATAAAAAAACGGAAACAATAATGAGAGACACAACACAAATATTAAGTATTAGCTAATGAAGACGAAATATTAATCGTTGAAATAAATTCAGGTGAAGAATTAAGAGAGTGAGATTCCAGCGGACAAATCCCAGAATTCTGCATTCCAATTTAAGTATTTTCCAAGATAGTCTGTAAGTATATTTATTAAGCGGCATATCAACACTTTATGGGTCATTTAAGATTATGCAAGCCAAATACATAATGAGGCTACATTTGTCATATAATACAAGAAAATATTGCAAAAATACTGGATGTGGCAGAAATAGCTCCCACATATACCCCCGACAAATACCTCGCCCTTAGTGATAAGATATTAGTGGCAATCGTGTCTTCATCTAGCTAATGTCTTACCATTATATAGCAGGTATATCTGGGAGGTATTTCGGATGCACTCTCTGTTAACAAAGAACTTTTTTTAGCCGGTGACAGAATTATTTTCGAAAGATATAAATCATGTGGAAATGAATATTAATAACTGTTATTTTAAACATAAAAAAAATTAAATGTTTTTTTTTTATTCGATGGCGTGTTGGTTGCAGCTGCTGGACGTACAAATGTGTAAATAGTATTTTGATTATTTTTTAAGTATTTTAAATGCATAAAACCCCAACAAACCTACCACAGGCACACGACATTATCTTTCTTCTATGGGTTTCAACATTTGAGATTGGTTGTGACCATTCATCCTCGTTAAACCATATTCATTTGCGTTGAATATAGTCGTAGGTAATCCATTATTTATCACCTGTTATGATATATTTATGTAATGATTAATTAAATTGACACATTTCTCATTACAATTATTTTACAAAAACACAACTTACTTATACGAAGTTTGATTAAAATGTATCGGGATTGTTGCTATTGTAACGAATATGAAGTCTGAAAACATAAGCCTGTTGGTAGAGATAGACCGTCAAAGGTGTCGAAGTTATAGCGTTTTCGCACAGTTTTGTTGCTTTTAGCAGTGGTTGGTAAGAAAGTGTGTAGAATATGGTCGTCTCACCATACCAGGTGTTGTATGAGTGACCATTGCTTCTAAAGTAGTTTTGGGCCAAGACGTCTTTCACGGAATGTGACAAGCGCCATATTACCACAGATTTCGCACCTTGTGATATTTTTTTCCTGTTTCCAAGAACCTAATTCCACCTGAAAGATAAAAAATTCAGGGTTGAAGAAATCCAAGCGAATGGCACGCGGCCGTTGATTGCTATGTAAATAAAGGAGTTCTGGAAATGTTTCGATCAATGGAAAAAAAATGAATGGATAAAGTGTATAACATCAGAAGGGACTTGTTCAAAGGAGATTAAATGCGGAATGGATATGAGTTGCCGTCCGAATACTTTATAATCACATCTCGTATTTATTGTATTTTAATCTATTCTAGATTATCCCTCGTGGAGAAGTTAATCTGATATACAGGGTGTCCATAAAGTTCATGTGCACTTTAAAGAATTTGTAACTTTATTTGTATTTGCGATAGAAATAATCTGTAAAAAATGTTATAAAATTTAATATGCCTAGTTTTAAGTATAGATAAAATAACGAATGTGATTTCAGGCATTACTGTAAATCAGTTGGCAAATGTTTTCCGTGAACTGCAAAATCGTATTACCCTTTGTATTGCTAATGATGGAGGACATGTGGAAACTTAAATAAAATTTCAATAAAACCTTAAAAAATATAGATTTACTTCTTTCTAATCCTTTTTACGAATTATTTCTATCGCAAATACAAATAAAGTTATAAATTCTTTAAAGTGCACATGAACTTTATGGACACCCTGTATTTGAGTCCATAAAAATTGACTTAGTTCGGAAATAAGGAAGGAAGGAAGGAATGAAGGAAATCGTATTAACTTTTGTATTGCTAATGATGGAGAACATGTGGAAACTTACATCAAATTTACATACAACCTTTAAAATATATAGATTTACTTCTTTCTAATCCTTTTTACAAATTCTTTCTATCGCAAATACAAATAAAGTTATAAATTTTTTAAGTGCACACGAACTTTATGGACACTGTATATTATCTATTATTTCATAAGAAATATGCCGTCTTTTCATCCCCCTCCTTATCAGCATCATTACAATCGTGACACAAGAGTAATTATAACCGTAGCTTTTGCCGTCCCTGTATTAATTCTACCAGCCGATGAAGTTGAAGTGGCAAGGCTAATATTTTTCCCATTATTATTATGATTGTATTAACAACCCTTGACGCATTAACGTCATCGGCCCATAGTTAATTAAAAGAGCATTGCTTTTTTTTTTCGTCTTTTCTTTTTGTCTTTTCTTCTTTTTTTTCCAGGCGAATTCTCTATCGGACCTAAGTCCTGCCACTCGACCCACATCAACATTTCGACTCAACCCGATCGTGTCAAGCCTTACCTCGAGTACACTTCGATTACCGGCCCGAAACCTACAGCGGATGGCGAATTATGTGTCTTAGAAATCGATTAACCGACTTTAGATGTGAGAATAATCGATTACGCAAAAAGAAAAGAATGAAAAATGAAATTGTTAAAGGTGGTCATTTTTATGGATTGATCGAAAGCGGCAATCTGATCAGATTATTAAAAATAGGTTTGGTGGCCTGTTTCATTCACAAGACAGATGGTGTGTTTGATAGATAGATAGATAGATAGATAGATAGATAGATAGATAGATAGATAGATAGATATGAAAAGAATAACATAGATAGATAGGTAGATAGATATAAAAAAGAATAGCATAGATAGATAGATAGATAGATAAATAGATATAAAAAAGAATAGCATAGATAGATAGATATGAACAAACAGTCTACGGAGTAATAGTTCAACTTCATATCTCAACATGATCGAATTATCGCTCTTTTTCAATAGATAATTTGATAATATCGATATATGATGCTGTGCAAGTAAGATACATATGAAGCTGAATATATATATATATATATATATATATATATATATATTTATAAAACATTTTTATGTTTATACATTATTTTTATAGATACAAATATTTAAGCAAATGCTCTCTTTTATAGTAAACAGTATTAAACAACATTTACCGACCTGAATGTCCGAAAAATTTTCATAGAAAATGTTCGTCCTCCGACAGGAATCGAACTTGTATCCTATACGGAAACGTCATATGGCCTGATGTGCCTTAACCGTTTTGGCCACAGAAGACCGTCCGGTTAGCAAGGTCGATTTTACTGTCTTTAACCGAACGAATTGTAGGATGAAATAGCTATACTAATGGAGTAATTTTGAATTTTTATCTATGTACTTCATTTATGTATATATGCTCTGTTATAATAAATACATTTACCTCTCTCTTTGTGGATCGGTGTTATATTTTATATTATTAGGCTTCACTTGGATTATATACCAAACGGATTATTACCTCTCTCTCTCTTTCTCTCTCTCTCTCTCTCTCTCTATATATATATATATATATATATATATATATATATATATATATAGATAGATAGATAGATAGATAGATAGATAGATAGATAGATAGATAGATAGATAGATGATTGTGCAGAAATACCTATGTTAATGCGGTTAATGCGTACAACGGTAAATATAAAAAAAATCAATTTCTATTACTATGGTTAAACTGAAGTATGGTTTACCGCACTAATTGGGTAGTAACTATGCATTAAACTAATTTTGTTATATAAAAATTGTAGCATACTATCCGAAAATGCATTAAGCGAATGCACATTAATCGAGTAATGCCTGTATATATAATTTATTCTTCTATACATCTATGTAATAAACTCTACCTTTAAATTGACCAATCCCAGTAGATTTTAGAAAGTGCCTAAGACCATGACCGTCGAGCAATATTCTTATATATTATTTTGAAGCGATATAAAAGTCTTACTAAACTACTGCAGTTTCCTTTCTCGGATCTTCAAGCTTGTTCGTTTTTATTCCTATATATTCCGCCATTTGCATTTAAATATGCCGCACTTTCAAGGTCCGTTTGGGAGTTTGAAAAACAAAAAACAAACAATCAAATGAAAAATAATCAAGAAAAAGAACGAGAGTTTTGCAGGTTTTGATTGAAGGACAAATTAGCAATAATACAGTAGCCAGGAATTTGTTAATCAAGAGATCTGCGATTTTAAATGAAATACATAGTAGAAATGTCCTACCGACCCAGATTAAGAGAAAAATAAAAAGTAACACAAACCGAACTGTGAAAAATTAAATCAGAAAATTATTTGTTTTGTTTTGCAACATAAAGTATTATAGGTGAGGTGTATTTAAATATAACGTCACAAAATACATAGTAAAATCAACTGAGCCTGAGGATCCGAGGTTTGAAACAGCGGAAACTTGGCTTGGCTTGGTTTGGTTTGGTTCACGTCATATCAACATCAATAGGTTATTTAATGCCGACATTTTATCTATCTTGGTCTCTTCGTGTCTATCTGTCGCTTTTGATGCCTTCACATCTATCTATCTATCTATCTATCTATCTATCTATCTATCTATCATAGATTGTTTATATCTATCTATCTATCTATCTATCAAAGACTGTTCGCATCTATCTATCTATCTATCTATCTATCTATCTATCTATCTATCTATCTATCTATCTCAGTCCGTTCATTATCTATCTATCTATCTATCTATCTATCTATCTATCTATCTATCTATCTATCTATCTATCTATCCCAGTCCGTTCATTATCTATCTATCTATCTATCTATCTATCTATCTATCTATCTATCTATCTATCCCAGTATATATTGGTTTGGTTCGTTTTGTTTTATGGCATATCAACCTCAATGGGTTATTTAATGCCGACAAGATTTTTATTGCTGTAATAATTTTTCCAAAAAAAGGAAAAAAAAATAAAAATAAAAATAATTGTGAAAAATTAAATCAGAAAATTATTTGTTTTGTTTTTCAACATAAAGTAGTATAGGTGAGGCGTATTTAAATATAACGTCACAAAATACATATAACTCAGCCTGAGGATCCAAGGGTTGAAAGAGCCTTGGCTTGTTTTACGGTATATCAACCTCAATGGATTATCTAATGCTGACAAGATTTTTATTGCTGATAATATCTATCTATCTATCTATCTATCTATCTATCTATCTATCTATCTATCTATCTATCTATCTATCTATCTCAGTGTAGGTTGGTAAACAGTGCCTATTATAGCTATATAGCGAGACTCTTCGCAGATGCGAATTGAGTCACTGTCGGTCACTGGGCGTGTTTCTAAAAATAAATACGCTAAAAAATCCACTTACGTCCCTACCGTGCACCGACGGCTTAATCGTTAGAATCTCCGACTGACACCAATTCAGTCGAGTTTCGATCCTGGCTAGAGGCAATCGGATGTCTAGCCACACTGATGAGCTGCGAAACAGTCTGTCTGTGGATGACGTTATATATATATATATATATATATATTTACGGTATGTCCACTCAATGGGATATCTAATGCCGACAAGGTTTTTATTGCTGTAATAATTTTTCCAAAAATGTATTGCTGGTAATATTTTTTTTTCATTTTTCAAAAAATAGTTGGTAATAATGTATTGCTGGTAATCATTTTTTTCTTCAAAAAATTATTGCTGGTAATAATTTTCTCACAAGAAACATATTTTTACAATTTCATAGTGTTTTGACAAGAGTTTGTGGGTTAACTATTTGCCCATAGATAGGACCCTGACAGGTGCCACCGCTACGGGTCAGGGTGGACCTGGGAACACCAGCAATTAAGAGGGGGTTCCACGTTCTTCAAAACCTCCTGATCAGAGGCCTTGGCTGTTGGACGTAGTTTATGGTCATACCCAGGACGCGGATGTAGTTTATCGTCATACCCAGGACGAACGGAAGCTTGGTATATTAATTAAAAGGAACAACATATGGGGCATGTGAAAAGAAATTTTGAAAAAAATACAAGAATACGGGCTCAAACTCAGTGAGGAAACGTCCGAATTAATTTTGCCTAAAATCAAGTACCTAGAACAAATCACTGACAAAAATGATCGTCAACCAGATCCGTCGAAGGCAAGTACAATTAAAAATATGCCTCCTCAAACAAGTGTAAACTAAGTTAAAAACATTTCTAGCAAACTA
>CAHIKZ030005106.1:4222500-4235000 GCA_903632075.3 Acanthosepion pharaonis
CCATGGCACACTAACTTTGACCGGAGTGATCACAGCAGACTGAGTTCTATGTAGGGAGGAACAACGCCAAATGGGTGTCACTGTTCAACCCACGGAAATTATTTTTTCCTTCACTGAATTTGAAATTTTGCTTTATGACACAATTTGTGACAGCTATAGATAAGAAATCAGCATCTGTCAAGATTTTTTCCCTAAAATGTCTGCGACAAAAATCAAAGCTGGTGTCTTTTTTGGACCTAAAAAAAAGATCATTGAATGCCAGGGATTCCCCAAGAAACTCACCAGGACCTGGAAATCACCACAGAACAGCTTTGTTGCAGTGATTCGAGGGCTCCTGACGAATTACAGGGGTGAAAAGTATGTGGAGCTTTGTTGGGAATTGGGTAAAGATCTACGGCAAAATGTTTTGCAGGATGTCCCCCAAAGATATATCCTTAACGTTCATCTTGACAAATTCAAGGAAAACACGGAGGCGTACACCTAGTAGCAATATAAACGCATCCACCAGGATACACTGGACTTTGAACGCCGATCCCAAGAATCGTATAAAGAAAATACGATTCGATCCTCTATTTGGCGGGAAGGCTGATTCGAGAAAGTAATTTACAGTATAAGAGTCAATCGCGAAAAACTACTTGTAAATTTTTATTGTTGTCTCTCTTGTGTAAACCTAAAATAAATGCTATTTTTGAATCATATATCGTATTGTTTCTACTTTGCGTGAACGACAATGTTCAAAATTGCCAGTGTTCGCAATGGGAATAGGTACATTTCAGAAATATCTTTATGCATGTTACAAAAAAAAATGAAGGAAATATTAGCCATTTTTCATGGTAGGCGTTAGCAAAGAGGAGATAACCGTTGTTACCTAAGGACAAAAATCGTGTGACACAGTTAATTTCGCTATCATAAAACAATTATATATATATATATATATATATATATATATATATATATATATATATATATATATAATTGCAAATTTAAATATTATTTATTTAGATATTTACCTATCTCTGGTGCAAGTAAATGCGACTTGATATAAATATAATAAAAAGAACTGCTTTCGACATTAAATAACCCAACAATGTGTGTGTGACACGTATAACAGGCGAAAATGTTATCAAAATCAATGCTGCTCCCTTGCATTATTTGCATTATTCGAACTGTTATCCTCATCATCATTGTCATATTCCCAACGTTTCAGCCGTTATAAGCTCTGGCCTTATTCAGGTGATTGGATCTCTGAGAAGAAAGTATTATGATTACTTACATTATTTACATTATTAGGAGTGTTATCCTCATCTTCATTGCAATATTCACAACGTTACGGTCGTTGTAAGCTCCGGACTTCTTCAAATGTTTGGATCTCTGAGATGAGGTATTATGTTTTCTTACATTATTTACATTATTCTGACTGTTTCATCTTCATTGCCATATTCTCAACGTTTCGCCTGTTAAATTCTCCGACGTTCTTCAGGTGAGTGGATCTCTGTGATGAGGTATTATGATTACTTGCATTTATTTACATTATTCGAACTGTTTCATCTTTATTACCATATTCACAACGTTTCGGCCGTTATACACTCCGGCGTTCTCACCATACCCTCAGAGGGTGTCAACGGGCTTCCCCTCTCTCTCTCACAGTGTCATCTCACATCTATCCCCTCAATGGGTGCCAGCAGGCCTCCCCTCCTGCTTCACATGATTACCTCTGCCCAATACTCCTGCTATCATGCAGCCAATGGGCGCTCAGCAGTGGGGTGTGGCTAGACTAGCCTCGGTTTAAAAATCTTGCTCAAAGAAAAAACTTATCTTTTTTTTTCTTTTTTCACTTTTCCTTTTCTTTCTTCTCTTTCGAGGAGAACTCACACCCTAGACCTTCTATCTTTTAATCGAATTACCTGGAATTCGTCAATGAGATTTTCGCCAATTAACAAGTGGGTGGTCAACCAGACGTACCTACTCTCCTGGCGCCAACCACTGATCCGATCAAACAATTTCGCCAATTCAGCCGAATTTCATATGGAAGTCGTCAACGAGATTTTCGCCAATTATCAAGTGGGTGGTCAATTTAGATGTTTCGCATTCTGGCGTTATCTATTCCCGATAAAAATAATTTCGCCACCACAGCTAGTTTTCAACACAAAACAGATGCCTTTTTCAAACGACCTAATGGTTTGGTCTTTTGTTTTTGTAACTTTGTGTGGTCCAAATGAACATTTTGCGACACAGTCAATGTTTATCCATTTAGGATTCTGTCTCTGAGGTTATTTGGCCAACCTGGAATTTCCACCCGCCCCGTAACATAAATCAGATTAATTCCAGTATCTTCCTTTCTCAACAATAAAAATTTTACCACTTTTCCTTGTCAGAAAATTAACACCGCTTAGTGTCGTTTTCGTGATGGCCTCTTATCACCTAATTTTAATTCTCGCCTTTTTTTTCTTCTTTCTTTTTTTTTAGCAAGCCAAATACTGTCACAGAAAGACCAAAGTTTATTTTAATTCTTTTTTTTTTTTTTTTTTCTTTTTAGAACATTCTAAATTTTCATTAAACAATCCTTGTTTCTCTTTGTATCACCGGAACTAGTAAAATAACATAGACAATTTTTAGCACGTTTTTTTTTTGTATGACACACATTAATTTGGAAACTCTTGCAAAAATAGAAATAATTGTCTGATGTAAATGAAACTTGCAAAAACTATTCACAGATGATCGAAATTATTATAAATATGCTTTCTTTTTATTAAAGTCATGGCAGATTTTTTTTTTATATTTATTAAACCATAACTAATTTTATGAAAACTAGAAATTCGATTGAGTCCACTTTAGTGATTAAAATAGTTAAAAGCAAAAAGTATTGAGGAAAGCAAATCATGTATTTTTTTTGTTTGTAATTTGACCACCCCACCTGAAAATCAGCTCTGAATTGTCACATACAAAATTCAATAAAACATATATTATTTAATTTCAAATGCTTTTATTTGCTTTTAGTTGTTTTTTATGAATATGGACGATAAAAAATGAATTTTTAATACAATTATTTATTATTTCTTTAATTATAATAAATTTTTACATTTAAGTTGTTAACATATTATAAAATTAGTTAAAAACCACACCCGCTTTCGTAAGTGTCATTATGCGATAGATCTTTTTTTTTTTTTTTTTTGGCGCGTTGTAAATTGTATCGTTTTGACTAGTCAAAAAATCCGCAGTAATTAAGAAATGTAATTTTGTGTTTATATTCGGGCTGTAATTATAAAGTACGGAAGACCAACCAGAATACAATTAAGTTGCGTTATTTGAGTTAAGCATTGTTCTCCGCTGTTAAAGCCTTTACTTTTATGAAACACGTGTGGAGAAGTTAATTTGATTTTTCAATTTCAACATAGAAGGGTACCTACAAGTATCAGTATAATCTTATGAAATTTATATGATCTTATATTCATATTAATCTCAGTTATGATATTTTTCCATCAATGAAATATCAAAATTAATAATGAAATGAATGGAAATACAAATAACACAGTAAAATGTAATAAATGTACATAAAATTATAGTATTTTATGTACACTTCTGATAAAATTTCATCAGAAAGTTACCTATAAATTAATTAGATACCTTTCTTATGAAACTTAATCTCACTGTTAACAGTCTTATTTTAATTTCTTTTTAATCCATTTTCCATAAAGCATCGTAAACGTAAAGGTGAAATCTAAGTACTAAAAATTAGATGCTGAAAAATAACGTTTCAATTAAAAATAACGAGGGGAATAATTTGTTCACGTAAATGTAAATAACTTCACTTCTCTTCTTCCGTAGAAGGAATTATCCTCACGTAATCCGTCTATATGTCATAGATCACCTGTCAAGTGACGCGAAAGTTTATGACCTTCATTGTTTTATTTTCAAATTACATCTTTTCGGCGCAGAATCTAAGTTAAGCTTGGTTCAAAATATTTTAAATAAACATTATAATTTCTGATTTTCTTAAAATAAGTTTTGAAAAAAATGATAATTGATTTTTAAAAGAATTTCAAACTGAGATTTTCATTTTTTTTATAAAATGGAAAAAAAATGGTTGCCATGATCGATTATCTGCCAATTTTTCTGATAAAAAAAAAAAACAAGATTTTAAACGGAAATTTCGGACGTGCTAGGAACGGTTAGAAAATGTAAAGAAATACCCCAAAAATACTTTCATCTTCCCTCTTAATAACATAAACATTTAGACGATAAAATTTTGTTTTCGTTAATTTTGGCGTCTTTTTCATCATGCTATGTTCTTTTTTTTTTTTAGAGATCTCGTGGAGGTACCTACTGAAAAACAATAAGTCGGAACATAGTTCCACTAGCTAGAACTGCGAGAGAAGAAATTGCTATTATAGAACTCACGGTTACATCTGTATTTCAGCTGTAAGATGATGGGACGTTAGAAGCAATCTAATTAACCTTAGAGGTTCAGGTACTAAAGAGGAAAACAATTATCATGAGGATATTTATAGAAATATCACAGAGGAACTACGTTTCGGCGGTTGGAAAATGATTGATATGTTACTTACGTAATCAGATGAGCTATAGCTTTTAGCGTACCAAATATGATTGAACAAACATATGAATAAATAGTTTAGGCTCCAGTGAATTAAACGTTGTGAAAGAAAATAAAGAACAAATTCGAATAATTCGATGAGTGAAAAATGTAGTTATTTTCTTTTTAAGTTTTCTTATTTTCTTTACAAAAAATGAAAATTAAAAAAAAAATTATTAAATACAAGGCCGGATCAAAAAATATCGGTCCTGTTTCTATGGTAACGAATCTCAAGTAGACAAAGTGGAACTGCTTGGAATAGAGTGATCTTGAACTCTGTCGCGCATGCTGCTTAAATTAGAAAAGTTCTCTTCAAGCAAGCTGCTCATAGCGGTGCGAGGAATGTTGCAACACATCACAGAAGTTCCAGCAGTGGCCATGATTTGTTTTAGGTCACGCATAATATTTCCTGACAATCTGACAGCTACCATATTCTCTAGTACACGACTTTTCCCTCTTTCCAAAAATCAAATCCCACTTGAAAGAAATAAAGTTTTAAAACGTCGACAAAATCTAAGAGAATGCAACGAGGTAGCTCCTCGCTAGCCTCCACAAAAAAAAAGTTCTTCGAATGCTTCCCTCTATGGAAACGATCACGTCTGTGGCTTCTGAAGGGGGCTATTTTGAAGGAGATTAAATACGGAATTAATATGCGTTGTAGTTTTCTTTTATAGTATCATTCTCGATACTTTTTCATTAGACCTCGTACCTTTTCCGAACATAACATTAAATGATGATTCGTTTTAAAGAATTCTTCAGAGAAAAAAAAAATAACAATTCAAAAAACAATCCGATGTTTTAATTACATTTCGCTTAATAACAAATAAATATTTCTTTCTGAGCAAAAGAGAGAGTGAGGGAAAGAAAGAGGGTGTGAGAAAGAGAAGAAGTCTCTACGGGCGGAAATCTAATTGATATGAATAAAATTAATTCCAAAAGAAAGAAAACAAGTTTCAAATAATCATTTTAGTCGATTTTTGTGATCTATATCGTTAGATTCGTGATCACATCTCGACAACTGTTTGCATTTGAAGAAGAAATCTATCTTCTTTGAGATAAAATAAAAAAAGTGACTTCAAGTTTGCATTCGTCTTTTATCTGTGTCTAATCCACTTAATTGATTATCTAATTAGATTTTATTTGATTGGTAAAGAGATAAGTAGTTTCGCATTGATTATTTTTATTGATTTTTCCAGAGCGAACATAGCATACAAGATTTCAGTCAAATATGTTCAAACTTATGTCTATCTATCTATCTATCTATCTATCTATCTGTCACAGTATAATCATACCTATCTATCTATCTATCTATCTATCTATCTATCTATCTATCTATCTATCTTGGTCTCTTCATGTCTATCTGTCTCGCTTGGTCTTTTCATATCTATCTATCTATCTATCTATCTATCTATCTATCTTGGTTTTTCATGTCTATCTGTTTCGCTTGGTCTTTTCATATCTATCTATCTATCTATCTATCTATATATCTATCTATCTATCTATCTTGGTCTCTTCATGTCTATCTGTCTCTCATGGTCTCTATCAATCTATCTATCTATCTATCTATCTATCTATCACAGTTTAATCATATCTATCTGTATATCTATCTTAGTTTCTTCATATATAAATATATCTTCTTTTCATCGCACTCTCTCAGTTTCATACTATCTATCTATGTGACGTCTCTAAACACTGCCTTCCTCGCTCCTCGCTGCTTCGTTCGGGTGTCGCCGCTCCAAACGTGACGTCCGCCTGTTTGCGTCAGTCGTGTTGTCCCGTCCTGTGACGACCAACTGGCTTGGTATCGGTCGCGGCACCCAAATGTGACGTTCTAACCTTTTGGTGATTCGGATGGGAATCTGGTTAGATTCGATATCAGCCTCGTCGTTCCCAACTCGCTTCCAACGTCTGGTTACCAAAGTAACTGCGTTGATCTCCAGTCTGCCTACCCACGTTGTGAATTGATCTTAGGCAGACGAAATCAATCAGTAGTTGGGGCCGTAATTCAGATCGAGTTCAACGAGGGCGACACCGCACAAATATGCATAAAATAAAATAAAATGATAACTCAAAAGTTCAAGGTATCAAAAAAAGGATAACAAACTTTATGTCTAGTTGCTGGATACATAGGACTGCGTCTATCTCCCGACCCGTTATATGGATTGTGACACGTTGTTATTTGTTAGGCGAGTTTTAACATTTTAAGTTGTCTGTTCTTCAAGAAATTGGTTCTTGGTGTGTCTTCAGGCGAAAGTCGAAAAACTTATCTTGGTGGTCTGGATCTAAGTCGATCTTCAAAATAATTGTTCTTGGATTGAAGATGAGTCCGTCGTCTGCGCCGAATCTTAGTCAGCTGTGAGGCCTGCTTCAACTGAGCACTAATGGATTGAACAAAGTTCTGGAACTCTCTGAACTGTCTCTCTTCTGGAACTGATTTTTGCTCGCTGCGACTGCGTCTATCTGGACGCCGACCATGGTTGGGTGGGTTTTTCGGCGTCGGAGAGTTTCGATAATTCTAAATACATATCCTCTTCTTTTATTTTTGGTTAGGAATTTTCCACTTCTTTCCATTTTTGGGAGTCTTCTCTTACTCCCACCTTCTCACCATACTTCAGAGGGGCGTCAACTTCCCTCCCCACTTCTTCGTAGCAACCTCTCATACCCATCCTCTAGATGGGCGGCGACAGCTTCCCTCCTTGCGTCACGTGATCACCACTCGGCCAATGATGTCCAGCCGGGCGTGTACGGTCCAGCGGGCTTTGTTTTAGGAAAAAAAAATATATCTTGTTCCAAAAAAAATAATTATCTTTTTCTTTTCCTTTTCTTTCCTTAATCGCAGCTCTCTTCTTCTCTGGTCGCCAACAGAACAATGCGACTAGTAGTGTCATAAATTCTATTCTTCATCTGGTCCTCGTCAGTCAGATTTTCGTTAATTATCAGAATGGGTGGTCAGAAAAACATCGTCCTCTCGAAAAAAAAACAGCTCCATTATTCTAGCGTTTACATTTTGGTGCAAATTTCTGATAACATAGTTCTGTTATCGCAGCCAAAGATGTCTTGTCAAAAAAAAAAAAGGTCAGCCGTTACTTCGTGTGCGGCTTGGCAGACGACACAGTTAATGTTTCATATCTATCCAAAGCCCTGTATTTCACCTGCTCTTTGTCAATTATCAAAATAACATTTTCAGTTGGAGTTTTCTTGGCTAGTCGGTCTGTGGTTTGCTAATTAGATGTTTTGCCCGCATTAAGCAGTTGTTATCTATCCCCGATAACACAAGTTCGTCGCCAGAACACAGTCGATTCCCTTATCCACTTAGAATTTTTCTGCCATTGTAATGACACTTTTAGCCAGTTGCTACTTATCAAAATAACATTGTCAATTGTCTCTGGTCGTGGGTGGTTCATTCTATCATCTACGTTTAAGTCTCGCCTCTCCTTTTCCTTTCTTTCCTTTATCTTTTTCCTTTCTTTTCTTTTTTTGCCCCGGTAAATGGTGCCACATCTATCTATCTATCTATCTATCTATCTATCACAGTATAATCATATCTATCTATCTATCTATCTATCTATCTATCTATCTGTTTCATCATTATGAATTTATCTATCTAGCTAAGTTTCATCGTATCTATCTATCTATCTATCTATCTATCTATCTATCTATCTATCACAGTTTATCATATCTATCTGTATATCTATCTTAGTTTCTTCATATATAAATATATCTCCTTTTCATCGCACTCTCTCAGTTTCATACTATCTATCTATCTATCTATCTATCTATCTATCTAATTTGTATGTACCTGGTTATGCATATAAGAGTGCTCTACTTTAATTACTTGCAAAACAGCATTTAAAAACAGATAAAAATAACATGTTTTATCCATTAACAGTCTGTTTCACGCAATATAATTCACAAATGATTGGCGTCTGTTTCGCTTTTGATGCACCTGAGGACTACAGTCCTTTTTTTTTCAATGTGTCAGAAATATATCTATATATATATATATATATATATATATATATATATATATATATATATATATATATATATATCTGTCTGTCTTTCGCAGTCTAATCATATCTATTTATCTATATATCTAAGTTTCTTCATATATAAAATATCTCTCTCAGTTTTCACACACTATGTTAGTTCTTTCATATCTATCTATCTATCTATCTGTCTGTCTCTCACAGTCTAATCATATCAATCTATCTATCTATCTAAGTTTCTTCATATATAAAATATATATATCTCAGTTTCATCACACCATGTTAGTCCTTTCATATCTATCTATCTATCTATCTTTTTTTTTTTCATAACTATGTTAGTCCTTTCATGCTTTCATATGAGTGGTGTGAAACTGACTGTCACCATACATTGTTGATACCTATATCCATACACGTTAGTCCTATCTATCTATCTATCTATCTATCTATCTATCTATCTATCACAGAGTTTTTATATCTATCTATCTATCTATCTATCTATCTATCTATCTATCTATCTATCTATTATAATGCTATATCTATCTGTTTATATATATATATATATATATATATATATATATATATTAGTCTATCACACTCAGTCAACTCATATCTATTTATCTATCTACCAATAAATGTATTCTCCCTGCAGTGATTCAACCTGTAGAGTGAGGAAATCATAACAGAATTAAAAGTCCTGTTGTGGCGGCAACAATCTTAATGGCCTAAGATCTGCAGATAACACTGTATTGATATCAGACGCAGATAGGAAACTACATCAACTCCTACAGAATTTAGTAAATGAGAGAGTGAAGAAAGGACTCAACATTAATTCGATGAAGGCTTGTCAGCAAAATAAACAGATCAACAATAAAGCAAATAATAAATAAAAAAAAAAAAAACTTTAAATATGACAGCAAAATCTGAAATAGTGAAAGATGCCTTCCAGAATTTAAGTGGTGTAATGGATAGCGGCTTGGATTGAGGAATCGGAGAGCTGAGTTCGAATTCCAGTCGAATCCATTATATTCACTTACGTGCTAATACCCTTGGGATATGGTATGAATCCTCTTCTTCTTCACTCCAGTTATGGATAAATAGACCGGGTCCTATGGCCTTGGATGACAACTGGTGTACCGCAGAAAGAAATGGCAACCTACTGCAGGAAAAAAATCTACCTCGTCTGTCATGTATTTTTCGATACATGATCGCCTAAGCGTGTATCACGGATGAAAGCACGGTGGTGTAATGGATAGTGGCTCGGATTGAGGAATCGGAGAGCCGAGTTCGAATTCCAGTCGATTTGGTTTATTTTGTTTTATGGCATATCAAACTCAATGGGTTATTTAATGCCGTCAATTTTTTTAATTGCTGGTAAGATTTTGTTTTGTCAAAAATCTGTTTCTGGTAATATTTTTTCCTTCAAAACTGTATTGCTGGTAATAATTTTTTTCAAAAAAGTATTGCTGGTAATAGTTAACTATTTGCCCATAGCTGGAACCCTAACAGGTGCTACCAACCCGGGTCAGGGTTGAACTGGGGACACCAGAAATTAAGAGGTGGTTCCACGCTCCTCAAAACCTCCTGATCAGCGGCCTTGCTGTTGGACGTAGTTTAACGCCTTACCCAGGACGGAATTCTAGTCGAATGACTTGTAACATTTAATACCTAAAAGCTAAGCTAGTAACATTTCGTTATCACTGAACAAACCTTGAATTCTCTCCTGTCATAATGAACGTTTTCACTCTCAATGCGGTATCTTAATTTAGACGACATTTTGGTCTCAGGTTCACCCTTGACCTCAAGTGGAACTGATAAATAAAATTAAACGTCAAAGATGTTGAAACAAATGCTTGGTTCTTATAACAATCAAGAAAATATATGACTCCCCCTCCATTCACATATGAGTGGTGTGAAACTGACTGTCACCATACATTGTTGATTCCTATATCCATACACAATCTATCTATCTATCTATCTATCTATTTATCTATCTATCTCACTGTGATCTTGATCTCTCTATCTCCGTCTGCACTTCTTCTATCTATCAGAAGAGGTGTGGGAGGAGTAATATATAGCGTCTCGGATTGAGGAATCAGAGAGCCGAGTTCGAATTCCAGTCGAATCCATTACATTCACTGACGTGCTAATAACCTTGGGAAAGGTAGGAATCCTCTTCTTCTCACCCCCCATCTATGGGTAAATAGGAGGATAGACTGGGATTTATAGCCTTCAATGGCAACTAGTCTACCGCAGAAAAAAATAGCAATCTACTGCGGGGAAAAATCTGCCTCGTCAGTCATGCATCGACAGATACGTGTATGAAGCATAGCACATAAATGACTGATTGAATGTATTAAGAAACAGAAAAAATCTAATAGAAACAACGAAAACAAAAACGAAGCAATTGCGTAATATTTGCTCTGTCCTTCTCTATGGCACAGAATGCTGTACAATCTCTTCACAGATGAAGAACAGTACAACAGATATGTGAGATTTTACCCATAACTAATGAGAGAAATGACTGATTAATTTTCCAAAATGCAATTGAAAGTCTTGAGTAAACATGTTTTAATTAAACACATCAGAATTCTTCCACATGGTCTACACTGGTTGCATTCAACACATCAGGACTATGCTTTTTTCTTCTTTTTTTTTTTTTACAAGACACACACTTCCGGTTTCAATAAACTTCCTATGTAAGACCCGGATGCTTGACTTGCTGATTAAGTTCTGAAAATCAATAAACCTTTGTTCAGCCGTAAATTCAACCCTCAGGCACTTCTTCAGTTTTTATGTTCCGCCTAATTGCAGTACGTGGGTGATCATGGTTCTCCACAATCTCCTCTCTTTACACATGATCTTTAAATATGTTATTTGATGCTTCCCTACTTTATTCTGGACTTCAATTTGTTCTGGGAGAGTCAAGTTCTGTTATAGTGGAAAACACCTATTCTATAGTTAATAGATTCTCCCACCTATAATAAGTAGGAGTAGTAGTAGCAATCGGCAGTGAGTTGGTTAGTCAGTCGACTGGCTGATCGGTTGAAATCTCTGCCTTCGGGCAGGGAGGAACCCGAAAGAGGCTACGCCGAAGGGTGGATTCTCTTTCGGGGAGGTAAACCGACCATGAAACCGTTAATCCGGGTTCAAAGGGCATATTTTTGGCCGAGGCCACGGGCTCGGAGATCCCACGTTAAACCGGCCTTGTGCCACTAGATGCCATCGTGCGGGGGTGACTAAATATCGAGTTGGTCAGTCAGTCGATGTCGGACGACCGTTAGTCGGATATTAAAGTATCAGCGACCACAACTAGATTTCTCTGCGTCATTACCTATTATATCAAGTTCCTAACGTTTTGTACGTCGAACCTATTTTAGGACCAACTTAGTAAAAAATACAAGCCTCCACTGTGAAACCACTACATAGCAAGTTCTTCAAACTTTCTCTTACGTGCCCTTGTAATTTCAGCCCTATTTCTAATTTCAAGTATAAGGGTCCGTTTTGTTTCGATTGCCCTTAACACTTCATCGATACCCCCATGTTCAGTCTGTAATATTCTCCATATTTGATTGTAGAACACCGTTTCCCTTACCTTAACGCTTTTCTCCATCTCTAAGAAAATTGTCCAGAATCCAGTGACTGATAGGAGGACTGATATTACATAGAAGGTAAGAACTCCTTTCTTTGTTGTTTCTAATGAATTTTCCCCCGTTTTCTAATATTTTGCTTAGCTTTTGGAAAGTATCTTTCATTATTGAAATATGTTTTCGGATTTCGGTGTCACATTCCGCCTCTGTTAAAATATGTAGTATCCATAAATTATCTGTAAAATTTTAAAAATTCATAGTTTTAAAAAAAAAATGATTATAATTCTAAAAGGTTTATTGGAAAACATTGGTAAACAAAGTTTTAATTAAATA
>CAHIKZ030005106.1:4240000-4250309 GCA_903632075.3 Acanthosepion pharaonis
TGAATTAATCCATTCCTGGTTTCAAGATGTCTGCTTATTTAAACTTTTAAAAAAGTATTTTGTGCACAAGTTTATACACAAAACTAAGGAAAATCTAAGAAAAAATAAATAAACTCAATACTAAACAGATAAAATATAAACAAACACGTTAAAATTACCAAGTAATAGAGTTAATGTCGCAAGGAGTAGGGGAAGGAAAGTGATGATATTGTTTGGAAAAGGGAATGAAAGACATGATCGTCTCTTTATTTATAAGAATAGCATAGATCATTGATTTTGCCATATGAAACTGAGTAGGAAGAGATAGTACCATCGCCATAGAAACAATATCATCAATAATTGTTTTTCTCTTAACTTTTCTTTTTCCTTTTCCCGTATCACTGTTAGTTTTCTTTGAAGCCATGAATCAGGACTAATAAAGAGAAAAATAAATAGCACATTACAATAAAATTGGAAAAGAAAAGCACAGCACAACACACGAATGTATACAACATGGCGAAATGATTCCGTTCAGGTCAACTTGGTTTGGCTCAGTTTGGCTCGGTAGGCCCGGTTCTGGCAATTTTGTTCGGGAACCGAAATTTTGTTCGATAACCGACGCATTTCATCTCGAATTTTTTGTTCGAAAACCGATTTATTTGACATGTGAGACGTTCGATTTCTCTTTATATATATATATATATATATATATATATATATATATATATATATATATATATATATAATAAAAAAGACTTAAACAATAATATTCCATGGTCATAATTTATTCCATTGAAATCGTAAATACGATCCAATTCATCAGACCTACAAATTCAAAAAGAAAACAGAAAAAAACAACTCCGGAAATAAAAAAAAGAATTTAGAGAGAGTGTAAGTATGAGGTGGGGGGAGATTAAACCTTAACAGAGAGGATATTAGTAGAGGTGGGTGGAAGGGGTTTAAGTAAGAGAAAAATTATTGTCGGATGTCTAATGCATAAAGATACATTTCGTGGTGACATACACACACCATAGACAATCTAATGTTAGAATAAGAGGGAGGGAAAGACGAGGTGGGGGAGAGAGATGGGGCGAAGAAAAGTGAAATTGCGTTTAGTTAAATGGCCGCTTTGTAATTGAGAAAATTTGACAAATTTAATATCGACTACAGGTTACAAATCAAATATAAACATATAAAAAATGAATATAACGATTATCTAATCCAGCAATGACCTATATTTCTATGTTCAAAAACACATGCAAATACACACATAGACAATAACATATACACGTATATACACATAGGCGTGTACCCATATACACACATATATATACCCATGTACACACATATAAAAATATATTCACATATCTACTCATACACATATTCATGTATATCCATATACACACTTTTCACATACATAAATATACATACACATGCACACATGCATATACCCATCTATACACATATACACATAAAAATAAATTGACGACACAAATTTATGTCATCATAATTTTTAATTGCTTGTCCAAAATAAATTAACCAGCATTTTTTTCAACTTACATCTAATTTCAAAGATGAAAAAATAATAATGAATTGAACATTAGTAGAGACAGCCTTTCCTTAATATTTGATTCTTTGGCAGCGATCACTGCATTCAAATAATTCTGGTCGTCATCTGTATCTCGTCTTAAACATTTCAGCGTTTGTTTTCTCTGACACGTCCTTTGCAATTTGTTTTTTAGCTTTTCTAAATTTGCAGGATCCATTTCACCAATGCGAAAATTTCAGTTGACCCTATAGATTTGTAATGAGATTGAAATCAGGACTGATTGCATTGCATTTTAAAACAGTCCATTTCTTTCTTTTCATTCATTCCTCTGGACATTTGTACGTGTTCCTTGGATCATTAACTTGCTAGAAAATAAATGTTCTTCGACTAAAACCTACACTGAGGAACGCATTTTTGATCCAAAAAAACCCTTGCCATTCTTCAGATTTCAAGTTTCCTTAAAGTTAGCGGATATTATTTTTCTTATATGTTTCATCTTGACCTCTTTAAACGTATAATTGTTCTGCATTGACAAAAGGTTCTATATTTGTTTGTTTTATTTTAATATAACATTTTTCCAGAACAATTGGAGTTTACACGAGTACTCTGCAATAAATCTGTGGTTTCTTTTCATTTTTTTCTTCAGTAATGGTGTTTTCCTTGGCCTTCTTCCATAAAGCCTTGCGTGGTTAAGGTTTGGTTTGGTTTATTTTGTTTTACGGCATATCAACCTCAATAGGTTATTTAAAGCCGACAACATTTTTCGGACAGATTCGTATGAATAGAGTATGTATTGTTGGTTAAGATTAGTTTCGTTTATTTTGTTCTACGGCGGATCAACCTCAACAGGCTATTTAATGCTGACAAAATTTTTATTGCTGGTAATATTTTGTTTTGTCAAAAATCTGTTTCTGGCAATATATTTCCTTCAAAACCGCATTGCTGGGAATAATTTTTCCAAAGAAAGTATTGCTGGCAATAGTTAACTATTTGCCCATAGTTAAGACCCTAACAGACGCTACCAACCCGGTTCAGGGCGGACCTGGGAACACCAGCAATTAGTAGGCGATTCCACCTCCTCAATTAGAGGCCCTGCTGCTGGACGCAGTTTGACGTCTTACGCAGAACACGTATGTAGTTTAACTTCTAACCCAGGTCGATCTGCGGGATTAGGTGTACGCCGTAGGGTACGTAATAAAAGAATTGTATTCTAAAATTCTGAATAACATTGTTTAAACTGGGATACTGGAAATTTTGGAGATGTTGAAATAATCCTTAGAAGTCATGGTCTAATTTCTTTTAAATTTCAGTGAAATGACAAATGGACAGGAAATATATAGCTTACTAATATATTGAAATTATCATTTCTATCGGATAGACTTTCATGAATGATTCTAATTGAGTTATCGCAGATGAGTGAAAATGGTTTTCCTTTTTAAAAAGATGGCAATAACAAAGTGGTAATAATCGTTTTATGTTTTCTTATTTTTTACGTTTGGTTCTTTTATAAAATGCTTTCGAATATCCTAGAGTTGTTTAAATCGATATTCTTCATGATACACTGCAATTTCATACGTGCCGAGAATTGTGACCAAGAGTATATATATATATATATATATATATGGGAGTGGGCAGTTGTGTTAGTACCAACATTCAGCGGTGACATATCAGTAGACGTAAACTGCACTGTTGAAACAAGGGTGTTTCAATAAAAATGAATGTTAAAATAAATAAATATATATATATATATATATATATATGTGTGTGTGTGTGTGTGTGTGTGTGTGTGTGTGTGTGTGTGAAGAAATATAGTCCTAGGATGTGCTATTTTTATGGGATAAAGTGCTCAATATCAGAGATAGAGCGTGTGTAAATATAAAAGTGAACATAGAAGTCAACACTTGTCTGTTTCATGCTAGATGCAATCGTCAGGTCACGATTGGATCAAGCATGAAACAGACTGTCGCTTGACTTTATGTTCATTTATATTATATATATATATATATATATATATATATATATATATATATATATATATATACACACATATATATATATATAAGACATGCATTCAACGGATGTCAGTTTTCATTGAAAAATACATCCCTACCCCTTACCAAAATGTAGCTAATAACCGATACAATGATACAGACATGAGGACAACCCAGACACCCCTTGTCCAGTTGAAGTAGATTTATCTGTAACCATGGAAACTGGATTTTAGCTGTGTCTTTAAAATCCAGTAATTTTAAAAGTTACTCCAAAAAATGCTTGAGGATGAAATGGAACTAATGTCTTTAATTTAATTGCAAAATTAAATTTGTGGCTTTTAGCTTCCATTTTTGAAACATGGTTAGAACTGCGTAGCGGAAAAACCATAATTTAAATCAATTAATTTATAATATTAATGCTCTGTAAATTTACATATCTTACTGTTCTTTCTTTTTATTTTTATTCATATATATATATATATATATATATATATATATATATATATATATATGTGTATGTGTGTGTGTGTGTGTGTGTGTGTGTGTATGTATGTATGTATGTATGAGTGGGCAGCAGTGACATATCGGTGGACGTAAATTGCACTGTTGAAGAATAAGGGTGTTTTAAGAATCGATAAAAATTAATGTTCAAATAAATATGTATATATATAGAGAGAGAGTGCAGCTCTTCAGTGCGTCTAGACGTCCGAATGCTTCAAGCCTGGATCGAAACCCGACCGATTTGACATGTCAGATGTCTTACCCCTAGGCCATCATCCCACGGCAGCGAAATGGCTGAAACGTTACTTCTGTTACGAATCTCGATCACTCATGCTCCAACTATACACAGTCGATAATTACAACTTGATGGAAGAGTCTTTAACTAAAACACACACTCATTGTATTCAGATTCAAATATCTGTCTCCCTAAACCTGTTTTTCTTCCATTAGTTTATTCATACATATCATTTTGCATATATCTTTTATTTCTTTCAATCGATATCAGTTATTTTTTTTTAAAACGCGTCAGTATATATATTTCCAAGTCACCAAACATTTTATTACACCTGAGGCAATAAAAAAAACGTTGATAAATGGCTTGATAAAATAAGAGCGGAAAAAACGGAATGCATGACATCTTTGTATTTTTTCTGAAGTACAAATCAAATTTGTCTGAATGATTACTCATTTATTATCGATTCACAACCACTTTTACTTAACGATCTTGTAAACAGCAACAACATTGTGGTTCCTGTTTGGATAAAACAACAGGAATAATCGAAGACGTGGGATGCAATAAATTAATCGCAGTTCTGTACTCCTTTAAAAAAAGGCCCAAGAAGAGCTAGACCATTGTTAGGGTAACATAGAAAGTGGAGTGTATATATACTGAGGACTCACTCGTCTCTCACTCAAATGAGGGCTTTGTAAATTTAAGCGATGCTCAACTTTTATCAATCAAAAATATTTACAACAAAGTGAAACAGAATAAAGGCAAATATATAAGACAGGTTGAAATTTTATGAAAATATATATCCCAAGAAATACGAGAAATATATGATTAGCTGTGGAGAAAGGAATGTTTTCGATGACAACATAATCTGGGGCCATATATTTATATTTTTCGACAAGGAAAAGTAGAATTTAAAAGAAAAGAAAATAGAGAATGTATTTTTAAAAATATTGGTTTGTAAAGATAAGTCAGCTGCTGTTGCTATTATGTATGTCCGCTACAACAAATATGATGTGCCTCCGGTTACTATTGGAGATGTTTAAACTGACTACAAGTCAGGGCAGAATTAATAACACGTTGGTTGTTCTATGCCTTTTAAATTAAGACATACACGCACAGGCATACATACATACATATGTGTGTGTGTGCGCGTGTGTGCGCGCGCGCACGATTGGTAAAATGTCGCCATTTGATATTTTTACGTTGTTTTTTTTTTATTTTGTCGAGTGCACAGTATAGTAGGGTCAATTGGGCACAATCCGCGTTAAAAAGAGTACCACAGCGCATTTCACTCCACCAGAAATTTGGAAACGCCATGTTGTACTGCTTGGCATTCGCGTCGGAAGCTCCGATACAACCATTTCAGAATACTTCGATGTCAATTGGAGGATATTGGGTCTTGTCACTGGATCTAACCAACGTCTTTATCCACTGGGCCATGTGCCCTTGAAGACATCCGGAAGTGGCATGGCCCTTGGAACTAGAGCAAACTTACGCGGTAGACAAAATAAAAGGTTCGGTTCGAAATTCCAATCACCTAGAGAAGGCCAGAGAGTACGAGAGCCGAAACGTTGTAAATATGGCAATGAAGATGAGGATATCAGTCCGAAAAATGTAAATAATGCAAATAATCATAATACCTCATCTTAGAGACAAAGAGGCCGAAACGTTGTGAATATGGCAATGAAGATGAGAAAAACACCCCGAATAATGTAAATAATCCAAGTAACCATAATACCGCATCTCAGAGATATAGACGTCGAAACCTTGTGAAGATGAAAATGAAGATGAGGATAACAGATCGAATAATGTAAATAATTCAAGTAATCATAATATTTAATCTCAGAGATATAGGGGCCGAAACGATGTGAATATGGCAGTCACGATCAGGAGAAGCGTCCGAATAATGTAAGTCATCATAATACCTCATCTCAGAGATATAGACACCGAAACATTGTGAGTATGACAACGAAGAAGAAGATAACAGACCGAATTAGAAGTAATCATACCTCATCTCAGAGATAGACCGTTGTAAATATGGCAATGAAGATGAGAATAACAGTCCGAATAATGTAAATAATGCAAGTAATCGTAATATCTCATCTCAGAGATATAGAAGCCGAAACGTTGTGAATATGACAATGAAGATGAGGATAACAGTCTGAATAATGTAAATAATGCAAGTAGTCGTAATACTTCATCTCAGAGATATAGACAGGTGTGTGTCTAAGTCTAGTAGGTAATATGTTTGATGTTTTCTTCATATGTCGATCATGGAACTTTTTACTTTCATACCGTTTTTTTGTAAATAAACATACGTTAGATTCTTTAAGAATGTATTTAGTGTCGATTGGTAATATAATGTAATATTTTTGACGTTTTTGTTTTTATAGTTGCTAATAGTGTTATTAGTATCTCCTCGAAATACTTTCGAAGTAAAGAATTGTGTTCTTTTTTTAATTAGGGTGCCATTTGTAAAACCAACTATGTATGCACATATATATGGTAAAGCAACATTCCTTGGAAACACTGGGAAGAATGTGCATCTAATCGCAATAATTGGAATGAGGCTGCTAGTAGAGGAAGGCTTCACTTTGAAGATGGGAAAAGGATGTACGTAAAGCTTAAAAGAGATGTGCGTAAAGCCGTTGAACTTCCTGAATACACCCGCACATAGCTTGATCGTGTATAGATTGTGGCAGAGTGTGTTTGTCGATGGCTGTCCTAAGGAGTCAATTGAGAGCGCACCGAATAGCCACTATTGACAATAAAACTGTAGACGTCCAGCAATTGAAGTGTGATATTTGTGGTAAGATATGTGGGTCCAGAAGCGGTTTCATGTGACATTTTAAATTGCATGATAATGTGCAACCCGCTGTTAAACCTCTTAAGGGCCCTGTTTGTGCTAGAGTACGTAGGTAACTAGCTGGGCTAAAGAGCTACATTCGTTCAGCATATCAGTAGATATTTTTCAAAAGGATATGTAGTAATGGCCGTACTCGAACATGAGTTGGCCACAACCATGTATCGTAAAACGATATATAAATTTTTATATATCAATAACTAGCGGATTCTTTTTCAGGGCACTCGGAATTTGTAATCCTCAGGTGTGGCTTAGTGCAATAATAGAGATTGCTCTAAATCAGAGAGGTTTGTAATGACAGCACGATGACTTCATGACCTATGTTTTGAGTGCACCAGCATTTTAGAATTAATTATTATATAACAAACTATGCATCTAAGGTTTGCTATGCAGTCCTTGTTTAGGTGTTATGTATGATACGCGATTGAGCGAATTATCTTTTTTCGATTCATAACAGACTTGGAAGGAAGTATTCCCGCAGTAGGCTGCCGTTACTTTGTGTTGTAGACTGGCTGCCAACTACGGCTCTAGGGCCCAGTTTGCTTTGCCAATTAACCGATAGCTAAGGGGTGAAGAGATGGAACCATACCTTTCGCAAGGATATATATGTGTGGGTGTAGGTAACGAACTCGACTGAATTTCGAACCCGGTTCAATCTTTCATTGCGAGCCAGCCGTTATCCTTCACAACAGCCTGCTCATCCCAGCCTGCAGTGCCTGGTATCCCCAAGAGGTCACTCATCTAGATACGGACGAGACAGACCAAACCAGTGTTTTTTTTAACGTTCAAGATAGTTGTATAGACCACCGGCGTGGTTTAATGGTTAGAAAGCATGTCTGGCTAGATCTATTAGAAGTGAGTTCGATCCTCACTGAGTGGCGCATATTAGCTGCCTTGTGCCACATCTAACCTGTGCTTAGAAAATCACTATAGACCACAGGCTTATTTCGGCTTGTCTACACGGGTGATTAGATTTTCATCTTAGCAAACGGGTATACTCAGCAAGCGACCAGTCATCCATTTCATTACTGCATTGTGTTTGTTTTTTTAAGTTATTTAATGCCAGCATTTATGGCGTTAAGCGCTTTATATATGTATATTACGAGTCCACTCTTGGGATAATATTTAATGTCGTCGATCAGACAATGACCCAATTTTGTGCCCGTGTGTCAGGTTAAGCTCGTCTTAATAAATGCCTATTAAAATAAAATAGGGTGAAAAAAGAAAAGAAATAAAAACACGAGTGGCGCAGGGAGATATGATTAATACAAACTCCTGCCTGGGTAGCCGCTTTAAATCGATTACACATCTAAAACACGGCAAGTACTCAAAGATTGACAGATCGATCTGTGGCGTTCCTATTTTTGTATTTATAATCAATGGTCAACCTGACTACTGACAGACTGTCCAGGCTGGAATAGACATTAAAATGACCAGGCTTAGTTTTATGTGGAGGAGCGTCCAGATATAAATTTATGTTTGATTACGTGTCAATATATTCACCTAGGTAAGTAAATATGTTTAGTGAGCAGTGGCTATCAAAGATTTTACAGTGTCCATCGAATGATATAGATCAAGCTTTGCGCATTTCGACAGGGGTAAAGGTTAACAAGCATGTCTCGTTAATAAGGATGGTGTAGTGAGTGCTATCCTCACTAGGTGTTCCATACTTTCGACTTTGTGCCATTCTTAGAAAAATCACCATATCTCGCTTGACCTTTAAAACTTAGTCGTGAAGTCGATCCTCATTGGGTGCTCCCTAATTTTGGTCTTGGGTCACATCTAAACTATGCTTAAGAAAAAGGGGGAAATTCTGCGTGGTGTAATGGGTCGCAAACTTGTCTCGTCAGATCAGTTGCTACTTATTGAGTTCGATCATCATTAGGTGCTCCTTACTTTACTGAGTGCTCAATTCTTTAAGCCTTGTGTCACATCTAAGCTATGCTTATTAAAACGGGGGACTTCGGCGTAGTGTAATAGCTAGCAATTTAGTCTGGCCAGATTATTAAGTACTGAGCAATGAATTCGATCCTCACTAGGTGCTTCTTACTTTAGGCCTTGTGCCACATCTAAGCTTCGCTTAGTAAATTAGAGGAATACTTCAACATAGTGTAATGGTTAGCGAGCTTGTCGCGATAAATCACTTACGAGTTCGATCGTTACTGAGTGCTCAATTCTTTCAGCCTTGTGTCACATCTAAGCTATGCTTATTAAAAACGGGGGACTTCGGCGTAGTGCAATAGCTAACAAGTTTGTCTGGCCAGGTTATTAAGTAATGAAATGAATTCGATTCTCACTAGGTGCTCCTTATTTTCGGCCTTGTACCACATCTAAACTCGTTTAGTAAATTACTGAGACACTTTAATATAGTGTAATTGTTAGCAATGGTTAGCAATTACAAGTCAGTAGCGAGTTCGATCCACACTGGGTGCTCCCTTGTTTTAGTCTTATGCCACGTCTAAGCTAAGCTCTTCGTAGTAAATCATTATAATTCAAAAACTTCTGAAGAATTCTATACCATATAAACCTTTTAACAAAATTTAAATTCTATTCTTCCGCAAAGAAATTGCTAACTTCTTTTTTAAATCAACGTTCATACATCACAAGGCTCAAGAGCCCCACAAGATAGAGGTTGGCGCATCCTGCTATCTTGTTGTAGATGTGTTCTTGTCATCCTTTCCTATTCCCTCATCTTTTTCACCCATTTATTTGGGAAAAACAAGAATTATCCCAAAAAAAATTTCCTGAAAAAGGAAATTTTTAAAACAACAATATCACCAAAAAAATTCAAATAAAATTTAAAAAACTATCCGGGTATGGGATTCCGATATTA
The DNA here is from genome assembly GCA_903632075.3 of Acanthosepion pharaonis. Taxonomy (NCBI): domain Eukaryota; kingdom Metazoa; phylum Mollusca; class Cephalopoda; order Sepiida; family Sepiidae; genus Acanthosepion; species Acanthosepion pharaonis. The sequence continues at coordinate 4,249,949 of CAHIKZ030005106.1, forward strand.
GGGTCTGATTAGGGGTTCCCCGGGTAAGGTTCCGGATATAGAGATTCAGATATTTTCCCGGGAAGGGGATTGATATGAGTTTTTTTAATTTTTTAAAATTTTTTTAAAAAACAACAACATTTTTTACTTTTTTTAATTTGTTAAGTTTAATCCCCAACTCATCTCTTTTTATCTTTTTGCAGATTTTCTCATTCCCTCTTTTTTTTTTTATTCCCATCTCTTTACCAATAAAAACCATTAGGTGAAAAGCAATTTTCTGTTTTCATTTTCAGTCTAGGTTTCATCTAACATGTTTTTTTTTTGTTTATTGGGGGAGGGGGGAAGTTTTGGGGAAAAGTTTCTTAAGTTTTATATCAATTTT
>CAHIKZ030005107.1:0-12500 GCA_903632075.3 Acanthosepion pharaonis
GAAAGATTTGATAACTGAGAAAACTCTTCCAGTGATTCCATAGCTGGAGAACTTTTGTAGCAACCCCCATATGCCACACCTTAGACTCAAAGGACTTCAATATGTCTAAAATGTGATTATCTTTTTGATGTGTTTATTATCTAATGCTTTGCTGATCCTGCCAGAAATGACAGTTAAGATATTATCTATGAACTGAGCAGATCAAAAACTATATTGATTTGCATTCAAGAAGTTGTCCATTTTGAGTTGCTTAACAACTTTCTTGTTGATTATAGCCTCAAAATGTTTGCTGATGATACTGAGAGAAGACAGATATATCTATAATGAGACAGGGATGAACACTTACCCATATTCTTGAAAACTAGGTATATACTTGGCACCTTCCATAGACTTGGGAAAGATTTCTCCTTCAAGCAACAGTTTCACTGAGATCAGGGATAATTCAGGGCTAATATTCTTAATGAAAACCATTGGAATTTTATCTGAACTAGTAGCCTTCTAAATGTGAAGGTTCTTGAGACTACATAGGCTGTAATAGAAATATTATTAAGTTTGTGCTCTGTGAAAAGTAAGAGAAAATCAGGAAGGACATGACCCTTGTCATCTAAAGTGGAGTTAGAGGGAAAGATCTTTGCCTTATCTGATGAGGATGAGATAAATTCAGGAAAATTTATGATTGCAGGCTTTTTTTGCCTCTATTGAGAATTTGGTTAGATATTTTCCAGAGCTTATGCATATCAGCAGTATAATAGTGCTTGAGTGAAGAATTCTGTGTGACAGTACTGAAGGAACAATTCTCTAATATAGATTACATTGGAATTGTCATGTTGCTCACAAGAACAACAATGGGATCCCAAAACACCTTTTGCATGGGGAGCTTGGAAACAGCCCATAAGCTGAAAGCTTTAGATTCATGGAAGATTGAAGTTTAAATACAGTAAATTTGACCTTGCTAAACGAACGCTCCTTTGTGGCCAAATCGGTAAAGGCACGTCAAGCTAAATGACGATTCCGTATAGGATACAGGTTCAAATCCTGTTGGAGGATAAAATATTTTCTGTGAAAATTTCTCAGACATTCAGGCTGGTAAATGTTGTTTAATACTGTTTATTATAAACAGAGCATTTACTTAAATATTTGTATCTATAAAAAGAATGTTAAACATAGAAATGTCTTAAAATATATATGTATGTATATACATGTGTATTTATATGTGTACATATATGTGTATGTATATGCATTTGTGTATATATGTGTATGCATATATATATGTATGTATATACATATGTGTATGCATATGTGTATGTATATATATATGTGTGTGTCTGTGTGTTTATATATATTTATATATATGTGTTTGTGTGTGTGTGGGTGTGTGTGTCTATATCTATCAGGTTTCTGTAAAATTTCTTCTGGTAACATGTAACACAGTACCACCTTCTGCATGTTTAGATTATTGGCAACTAAACTGGTTCCCCTACCAGGCCTTTCTGATTAGGAACATGGCAATACAAGACTGATTTTCATAGCTACATATACAGCTTGTGTGGTGATTCTACAGTATTGCTTGGCACAGAACATCCCAGGCTGTAATCAACAGCCACAGTGGTTATTTCTGCCAATGTAATCAGTGGCCATGTGTCCATGACTATAGAAAGCTGTGGTTTGATCTGGAGTGGGATTGGCTCCATTAATTCTACTTATCCAAGCAATGCTATGCATGATTGAATATATATATAATGTACCTATAGAGCATGAATGGATATAAAATATCTATAGAGCATAAATAAATATATATAATGAATCTACAGAGCATGAATGAATATATATAAAGAATCTACAGATTTCATTAATTTCTTGAAGATTTGTGATGGACGTGTCATTTCTCATTGAATTCATAATGCCACAAATTATACTAACTGTGGTTAAAAGGATAACATGATTAACTAATGAAAAAATATAAGAATAGCAGACTTTCTTTCTATCTCTCTATATCTCAGTCTTTGACAAAACCCTTAATAAAAGTGAAATATGTTAGATTGATAAACGTTTATCTTGTGTGTGTGTATATATATATATATTTGTTTGAATAAAAACAGACCACTTTAAAGTAATGCGAATAACAGCGTCTAAGAATTTGAGTGAAACCTGCTCTCAGGGATTTATTGTTTGTTGTATCTTCTTCCTTTTATGTCGGTCTTCTCCCTCACCCCTTACCCATCTATATCTAGAGATAACATACGTTAAGTTAAGCGGCGTCTAGCCTACACAGAGGGGGGGAAGGATAAGGAATTGAAATGGTACATCTAACTCACTCATGTCTTCTCTCCCACCTCATTTCCTCACTTTGTTAATTTCACATACGCTTGGTGCAGTCCGTCAAAAATGTGTGAATTTCTTTTCATTTCAACCTTTGTAAATAAAGTCTGATGATCCAGAGCCCTTTAAAAGGGTTGTGGTGAAATAACTTATTACATGGAACCTTAAAGTGATCTGTTTTATTCAAACATATTTGCTCTGAATTTACATTATACGGATTACCTAGTTTTTGCATAAACTATATATATATATATATATATATATATATATATATATATATATATATATATATATATTGATAATATAGTGGTCAATATATACACACACATGCACATATATATATATATATATATATATAAATTTCAAGAGAATAGATATTCCAACATTTGTAACATTTAATTTAAAAGAGGGCTCAATACAAAGTAGAACAATATTATTTATTTTAGGATATTACATGGAAAACATGTCAAAATCACTACACTATTGCTGTTGTGTTTTGAAGCATATCAAATGCATCACATCAGGTGATTCCAATGTAATAAATTATAATCATGGAATATTAGTGTTTGAGCCATTTTTATTATATTCTTACTCTGTCCTGGACATTGAGTTCTACCTGGATTCTACCCTCTTGAAAATTTATTTATATATACATATATATATATATATATATATATATTTATATATGTTTATGTATAAATATATATATGTGTGTGTGTGTATGTGTGTGTGTATTGATCACTAATATTATCAATATATATATATATATATATATATATAGAGAGAGAGAGAGAGAGAGAGAGAGAGACAGACAGAAAACAGACAGACAGACAGACAGACAGAGACAAAGACAGAGAGATAGAAAAGTGAGAAATTTTTTTGAACGGCGGAAAGACAGAGAAATAAACATACAGAGAACACCTACCAAACTCCATCCACAACATAAATGTAGAAAATACAAGTATAATCATCACATTTGCATGTAAAAATAATGCTGAAAATAATAGAAGCATTAATAATAAAAAAAGAGAAAAAGCTAACACAGTAGCATCAACCATGAACATGGCTACAATGTGCTGACCATGTTTGGAAAATATAAAAAAATATTCCCATCACTTAAGATACACATATGTAAATATCTTATATATTAAGTTAAAAATAAAAAAATCCTTGACAATAGCTAATAAAATAACTGATAGCAGTTGGATATATAGAACATTGAGACAGATTTTACACAATTTATGTCCAGAAAAGAAAAATACTTGTATGAATGCAAGAAAAATGGAATAAAAAGCTTAATCACAGTACCTTATGAGTCACCTTTAATGAAACTCATATACAAGTTTCATATATATGTATGCATATATATACATATATTGAGTGCTTAGCCTTGGGGCAGGTAGAATGGAGATCAACGTGTTTTAGTGTCTGAATCTTCAAGAAGCAAGAGCAAGATCTAAAAGGTCAGCCAATCTAACTGTGATCTAATCTCACAATCCTCACTCTTGCTCCATATGTGTCCTCCTTTGTAAATCACTAGAAGGTCTTAAGGGTCACTTAAGATTATCACACAAAATTTCATAACTGAATCAAATAAGCTGTCAGATCCTCATACGCAGAAACCAATGGGAGGGTTCATTATTATTATTATATATATATATATATATATATATATATATATATATATATATATATATATATATATCCAGGTAAGATGAGAATGAATAGAGTATAATTCCAACATTTGTAACATTTAATTTAAAAGATGGCTCAATACAAATTAGAACAATATTATTTATTTTAGGATATTACACAAAACATGTTACATCACAATTGCAGTTGTGTTTTGAAGTGTCTCAAATGCATCTCATTAGGTGATTGTAAATTACTGGTTAGTGAATGATTTATTTAGATTTTGCTTTTAAATCTTGTTCACTCACCAGTTTACAATCACTTGATGAAATGCATTTGATACACATTGAAACACAACTGCAATTGTGTAACAATTTTGACAAGTTTTTGATGTAATATCCTAAAATAAATTTTATATATACACAAATTGTATATATACAAATATATGTGGTGGAGTCTCCTATTGTGAATGATAAATGTGAGTCAGTATTGGATGGTGCCTTTTGTTTTACACTTATGCATGCTAGCAGGGGCTATTGTGGAGAAAATCAGGTAAGGGAAAGACATATTTCATTTGTGTGATACTAGCCCAGCCTTGCTGCGGATGACAAAGCCACTCTGATAGATGAAATTTGCTAAAGCAGGATTTTGATGGTATCTCTACTTCAGAGCTTGATGAAGCTGATCACGGTGCTTCAGTCTGCTGTCTTCAAAACCCTTTAACTTAATGAAACATGTCATATACCACTCCTTTCAGTTAGATGCTTGGGCTGACCAGTTTTTCAGATCAAAGTTTAGATCTTTCAAGTTGTCTTTCAATTTGTCTTTGTAGTATAAGAGTGGATGTCCATCTGAATACTTAGAGTTTGGTAGTTGTATATACAGCATATTTTTGGAAGCCTATGCTCAACCATTCTCGCAACAGAACCAGCCCAGCTAAGTTTTATTTTTGCTAGAATGGTTTCAATGCCTGTGATGCTGTTACATTTCTTCAGTACTGCACTATTCTTAACCCTGTCATCTCATTTTATATCACATATGGCACGAAGACAGCACATGTGAAAGGTGTCAAGTTGATTTATTTGCTTGCAGTACAGGGTTCAAGTTTCAGCACCATAGAGAAGGGTTGAGAGAGTGACTGCTCTGTATATGTTGATCTTTACTCTGAGAGACACGTCTTTGGTGTTCCATAAACTATGTTTAAGTTTACCGGATGCTGTGCTGGCTTTGGATATTCTGGATTGGATTTCTCTGTCCATTTTTCCATCCAAAGAGACTGTTGATCCAAGATATGTGAACACCTCAACTGTTTTTAATGCCGTACCATCAATGAATACGGAAGTATTTGTGGGAGATGGGTTGCCTGGTATTGGCTGGTACATTAGTTCAGTCTTCTTTATGTTGATAGTGAGTTCAAATACTTTCGCTGTTTCAGAAAATTATCAAGGATAATTTGAATGTCTTCTAGACTATGTGCTAATAGAGCAGCAATATCTGCAAAGAGAAGATTGTGTACCAGCTGCAAACCAAGTTTTGATTGTGCTTTAAAACGTTGCTGATTGTATAGACAGACCTCCACCCTCTACTTGTTTTGAATTCAACGTTGACTTCATCACTTAAGTCAGAGAATGCTTTTTCAAGCATAGCAGAAAAGAAAATATATGCATATATATATGTATATATATATATATATATATATATATAAGGAAATATAGTCTTAAGATGTGCTATATTTATGGGATAAAGTGCTTTCAATATCAGAGATAGAGCATGTGGAAAAATTTAAAATTGAAAATAAAAACCAATATTTTTAGAACAGTTTTGTTTCATGTTAGATGCAACCGCCAGGCCATGAGTGCCTGATGATTGCATCTAACATGAAAACAGAAGTGTCGCCCTATGTATTGGTATATATATATATATATATATATAATATATATGCTTTCTGACCATGAAACCCAGGTTCAATTCTCACCATGGTTGATTTGTCAGGAAGGAGACTACCTGATGTTATCAATCTGGAGGGGCAAATTTGAAAGTTAAAAAACAATACCATTGGTGGACCTAACGTTTAAATGAAGAGGGTAGACAGAACAATTATTTATATATATACACACACACACACACACATATATATATATATATATATATATATATATATATATATATATATATATATATATATATATATAAGAATTTCTTAGACTAATAATGCAGCAAAAGAAAATTTGGGCTTAATTTCAGCTAATTGACATGACTCATTTGATGAGAACAACTAAATCATTAAAGATATTATTTCAAATAAGAATAAGATACAAGAATGTATACCCCCAAAAAGACTATCTATAAACACCTAACAACAACTAGAATGAGAATTTAAAGAAGCAAAGGTCAATGCTCAATGTAGCCTTCATGAGATGGTGGATACTTGATGGTCTGACTTGGCCAGAATAATGCAGGCTGTTGCTGGAAGAAAGAATATTAGACAGCTGTACAAAATCATGAACCAAAGCTTTGAGCCAAGAACTGTCCCAGTAATGAATCTTAGATCAAAAGATGGTTTGAAACTCATTAGCATAGCATGTAAACCAATCTGCTCTTAACCACCTTCAGTAAAGACTCATAGTTGAATGTGTAAGTTATTCTCTTAGTTTGAAGGAAGTAAAAACATCTACCAGTAAGCTGAACATGAGCAAGGCTACCAGAAAGGACATTATCTTTACTGTTAAATTCTTTGGTATGGTAGCAATCACTTGGCTGATATCATTCATAGAATCATCTTGGCATCCTGAATGCTGGACTAGAGAGATATATTGTAGGAAGGCAAAGGTATTAGTGAGATATGTGGGCATTATCATTGTATAGCTTTACTTTAACAGTGGCTAGTTTGAATTTTGCTGTCTTAATTAAATGCTCATATTATGGATATGATACTGACAGAATCACAATGTACCTTCCAACCTAAGTGAGAAATGCTGGATATTTTTTTAATCATTTCACCCCAAGCAAGGTGACATTGTCACTAAATGGCAGGGGTTTACAGAGAGTGAATGAGAATCAGAAGATTGAAAATGGGGAGGAATCAGAAAAGAGCAAAAAAAATGAACAAGCTTCAAGAAGACAGAAGATGCGATTGATATTGAATTGAAAATTTTGAAGCTTTTAGTTATCAATTTAGGACCAATAACATTACATTGTTTGGATTTTGTTTAGAATCTCAAGATATATAACAGGAACACCAGACCAGATATCATTTCAATATTCAATGAATGGTGGATGAATGGTAGATTTATAAACATTCAAGATGGATTCTGATGAGAAAAACTTTCTGATACAACTTGAACCAACTTTCTTTGCAGTAGATTTTATATAGTCTTCTAAAAATCATGTCAATGGATAACATAAAGATTTTTAAGCATAGATTTTTATATCCAATAAAAACAAAGACAAAATACAGGTTAAAAAAAGAATCAATAAAATATTTACCTTTTATTCAGTATATAAAATTTATTATAAGACACATTTATGATGTTAAAATTTGGTTTATTTCAAAGATATTTAGTCACACATCAAACCATTTATGGCAACAGTATTCAATGCCTGGACAAATGGTAGATTTATAAATAACAAGATGAATTTGATGAGAAAAACTTTGGCAGGCTGTTTACGGTTGGATTCTAGGTGAGGACCAATAACATTACATTCTTTGGATTTTGTTTAGAATCTCAAGATATATAACAGAATCACCAGACTAGATATGGCCACAGTATTCAATACACAGATGAATGGTAGATTTATAAATGTTCAAGATGGATTCTGATCAGAAAAACTTTCTGATACGACACAGTGAAGAAATCTTCCTTGTAGCAGACGTAGCAATTGACTCAACATAGTTGCTCTACTGTTAGAGAAGAAATGACAGTTGCATCTTATTAGTTCAACAGTAAAGTATTGAGACTTAGTTGCCAATCTAGTAGCATGATTAAATTCATGTAGTCAAAGCACCAGGAAAAAAAAAACCTCATCTGAGCAGTTACCATGAACATATTTGTAGAATATACATAGGGAAGCCACTTCATGTTGGTAAGATTGTGACTGAAGTTAAGAATGCCTGATTAAGATTAATTACATTACATTCTTCTTTGGACATAATCTTGAGATGTACAGCAGGAGAACCAAACTAGATATGGCAACAGTATTCAATGCATGGATGAATGGCAGATTTATAAATGTGAAAGATGGATGAGAAAAACTATCTGGTATGACGCAGTGAACCAACTTTCTTTGCAGTAGAGTTGATATTTGTAGAAAAGACAGAAGGACGTCACTTCACATTGGTGTGAAAAATCCATGAGAATTTCTTAGATATCAACCGTCACATCAGGACGACATGGAGACATCTGTTAATGTCAGTTTACATGCAGAATCCATCAAGATATGAAATGGTATCAAGCAAGGTGACCTTGTAACACTTAATTTCTCTTCACTTTCTTTTCTCTTTTTCTTCTCTATATATTTAAGACTTGTGACCTTGTAGCACTTAATTTCTCTCCACTTTCTTTTCTCTTTATCTTCTCTATGTATTTGTCATCATACGTCATCGTATTTGTCATTATAGATGAAGTAAACATTTGATAACAAATCTGAAGCTCTTGTCTAAGACTTTTATGTATATACTGATGACTGTGATTTGGTCATTCAAACCGAACAGGAAGTGCAGGCTTCAGACCTTGTACAGAACAACTTAGTTTATGATGTCTGCAATAAACATTGCAAGACACTTGCTGGCTTCAAGAATCTTTGTCATTCTTACAAGGACTTAAACCAAGGACCAAACTTGTCACTGACATTCATACTTGATTTATGTTTCGACAGCTGTCAAGTATATATACATGTATGTGTTGAGGAAAGCAGAAACAAAATGATAACAAGAACTTTGAACACAATCATGTTGTGCATGAAAAACTCCAAAGAGATATTCATAAGTGTCATGATGTTAATCTCTTTGCTCGAATGTTTAATGAATATAGTCATGTCTGTCGAAATAGAGCTAGACCAAGATGGCCTTGAACCACACTCAAAAACCATCTAAGATGCCACATACACACACAGAAGTTATTCACTGCACATTATACAGTATTTCTACTTACATTTAAAAACTAGAGTAATTTCACCAACAGTTGGGTATCTAGTGGCAGATGTACATGAGTAACATTGACATTCTTGAATACAGTCAGTCTAGCAGTATAGAATCTCTGGTAATACTGGTTGTGATGAAGTGGTCAGGATGAAGGATGATAGGATTGCTTAATAATTTCTATATGTGGAATTGGCTGAAGGCAAAAGACCAGCAGACAAGCTGAAATCGAGATATAAACATTTCATCAAGGACACACTGAAAAAAAGGGCCAACATCAGTGGGAAGATCTAGATTGTTTATCGTGGTGGAAAACAGTGCACAGTGGTAAGAAATATTAATGTAACAACTACTGCAAAAGGCAATCAATGTCACCACATCTATACTAGACACTGTAATTTCATAGCAGGATTAAAATGTCATGTCTATGCTGTCCATATTTGACAATGCATCAACTGATGACATTGTTTGAAATCAAGTTGTAGCCATTGTGTGTATGTGTGTGTATATATATATATATATATATATATATATATATATAAAATGAGACAGAAGTTATTCTATGCACATTATGCAGCTTTTCTGCTAGCAGAGAGTGTAAAAAAGAATGTGACTCTGCTGGTGGACTGAAATGACATTTGGAAGTTCATCAAAATTTTAATGTAACAACTATTCCAAAAGACAATGTTGCCACATTTACACAAGTCAATGTAAAATCTTAACAGAATTAAAAAGCCACATCCTTTCTGTCCATATTCAAGGATAGATCATTTGATTAAATTGTTCAAAATTAAGTCATGTATATTTCTCTCTCTTCTTATAAAATATATAGAATAGTTTTATTTTTAAAAAAACAAGAATGTGGATATTTTTTCTGTAATAAAATTTCTCAAGTATCCATGCCAGTAGATGAAAATAAATGACTATATTGTTTAATAAATAACTGGACTCTCTACTCAAATATGGGTATCCACTAAAATAACATTTAAAGTGATAAGATATTTCAGATTAATAAATAATAATGTATATATATATATATATATATATATGAAAATGCAATTGTCAGACCACATGCATATGGCCTGAAGATTGCATGTAAGTATGAAACAGACTGGGTGTGACGTCAATGTCCACATTTATAATTATATACATTCTATCCCTTATATTGAGCACTTTAATCCATAAATATAGTATACCTTAAACAACTATATTTTATCATATATATATATATATATATATATATATATATATATTATATTATTTTATATTGTTTTTGCCATTGTACACTCCGGCCTTCTTCAGGTGGTTGGAATGTTGAACTGAACCCTTTATTTCGCTCACTGGAGTAGATTGTTCTAGTTCCACATGCCATATCAGTTCTCTACTGCAACTCACAATCTTTGGGTCCTGTCACTGGATCTAACTAACGTCTTTATCCACTGTGCCATGTGTCCTTGAGGACATCTGTTTAGGAATTTCTGGGTATTATAAACCTAATGTCTTCAGCAACCATTTTTACCAGTGCTCATATTGCAATTTTTTCTGTTATCATTTATAATTTTTACCAGAGCTCATATTGCAATTTTTGTTGTTATTATCGCTTTTCTCTGGCACTCCTTATTATTGGTTCCCATATTGTATTCATTTCTATGCTTGGTTGGCTCAGGAGATTTTTGTCGCCTAGCATATGTGCAGATTCCTTAAGTTTATGAATTTTCCAATGGTGTTCTTTGTCTATGATCTCAACCTGATCCCACAGAGGGCGGTGATCTCCCTTTTCTTTCCATATGTGGTCAGCCACACCTGATTTTTCCACTTCCCCTCATGTTACAAGGGGGCAGCCTGTCCCCCCTTTATATTTTTTTCTGCAGCTGCACGGGATAGTGTACATACAGTCTTTAGTCATGTTCTCCTCTATGGAGGGGGGGTTCTTATAGGAGAAAGATATCTATGAAGTAAACTTAAGGTTGTTTGACATTCCAACCATCTGAAGAAGGCTGGAGTGTACAAAAGCCAAAACGTTGTGATAAATATGGCGCCACAGATGAAGACAATAGTCCGAATAATATAAATAGTGTACATAATACCTCATCTCAGAAATATAGACAGATAGTGAAAGGCCAAAACATTGTAATAAATATGGTGACAAAGATGAGGACAATAGTCCAAATAATATAAATAGTGTACATAATACCTCATCTCAGAAATATAGACAGATACTGAAGGGCTGAAATGTAATAAATATAGTGACAAAGATGAGGAAAATAGTCCAAATAATGTAAATAATGTACATAATACCTCATCTCAGAAATATAGACAGATACTGAAGGGCCGAAACTTTGTGATAAATATGGCAACAAAGATGAGGACAATAGTCCGAATAATGTAAATAGTGTACATAATACCTCATCTCAGAAATATAGACAGATACTGAAAGGCCGAAATGTTATAATAAATATAAATATGGTGACAAAGATGAGGACAATAGTCCGAATAATGTAAATAGTGTACATAATACCTCATCTCAGAAATATAGATAGATACTGAAGGACCGAAACGTTATATGGTGACAAAGATGAGGACAATAGTCTGAATAATGTAAATAGTGTATATAATACCTCATCTCAGAAATATAGACAGATACTGAAGGGCCGAAACGTTGTAATAAATATGGCAACAAAGATGAGGACAATAGTCTGGATAATGTAAATAGTGTACATAATACCTCATCTCAGAAATATAGACTGATACTGAAGAACCGAAACGTTATAATAAATATGGTGACAAAGATGGGGACAATAGTCCGGATAATGTAAATAATGTACATAATACCTCTTCTCAGAAATATAGACAGATACTGAAGTGCCGAAACGTTGTAATAAATATGGCAACAAAGATGAGGACAATAGTCTGAATAATGTAAATAGTGTACATAATACCTCATCTCAGAAATATAGACAGATATATGATTATTTACCCACTGCCCCATGCAGAAAAGTTCCCTACAGAGAAAAAATGGGATGCAAGCGAAATCGAGACGAGACTTGCGGGCAGAGAGCCTTGTCTGGGGTATTCCTTCTGACATAAGCCAGGTAAGTATATATATATATATATATATATATGTATGTATGTATGTACACATATATGTGTGTGGGTGTGTGTCTGTGTGTGAATACAGAAAATTAGGAAATCAGCCAATTCTACTCTCTTGGTTTTATCTTTTCAATATCTTCAGGTGATTTTGGTCAATTTATTTTATTTTATTTATAATGCTTTATTTTAAAAAAAATAAAAACTTATGAATGCTATATTTAAAAAAAAAATAAATGGATAAGTGCACAACGTGAGGTGTGGTAGGAGGAGGAGGAGGAGGATAAGTTAAAAACAAGTGTTTTGGAAATGTATTGCTGAG
>CAHIKZ030005107.1:15000-20000 GCA_903632075.3 Acanthosepion pharaonis
AAGTCTCCTTGATTTGGTTAATATTTCCATGTTTATTGCCATCATCCTCATAACATTATCTACATCTAGAAAGGATGAAAGCAACTATGAAAAACATCCTTGTAGATAATCAATATTTGATTAACAATCAAGTCTCCTTGATTTGCTTAATATTTCCATGTTTATTGCCATCATCCTCATAACATTATCTTCATCTAGAAAGGATGAAAGCAACTATGAAAAACATCCTTGTAGCTAATCAATATTTGATTAACAATCAAGTCTCCTTGATTTGGTTAATATTTCCATATTTATTGCCATCATCATCATAACATTAACCCTACCCTTACTATCATCATCATAACTTTTTCTTATTACTCTAAACGTTATTTTTTATTTTAAACAGTGTGAAATATGCCAACCTTTTTGCACATCAAGAGACTTAATAAAAGAAATCTGCTTTCTTGCAGAACTCAAACCTGAATCCCCCTTTGTAGGGAAACCACCATCAGATCATTTCCTCTGCCTAGTATTATCAAGAAGTCATGTCTTTGACAAATTGACCATCATGAGATTCAAAACAAGTTTCAAGTGTATATTATTATAAAAATGAATATCACCATTGTTGACTGTCCATCATTTTCAGTGAAGACTCAAGAACATGAGAAGAAGATTCATCTAGGTCTTATGGTTTGAATTGCATGATGGCCATGTATCCTAGCAGCTGATCGTTGGTAAATTGCAAGCTCTGATGATTCAATTGTTGCTACCCATGTATAAAGCATTCATTGCCTGAAGTCTGCAGCCAGCAATTCCCAGTTGTTTATATTGATCTGAATCACTTTCATATCCCTCTTGATGCAGTCTTTATCGCAGAATCTTTGACAACCACGTCAACACATTTTGTACTTTAGTTCACCATACAGAATGATTTTTGGTAATCAAGAGTCATCTGAATAATAGACACGCTTATTCTAATGTAGTCACCCAACTGCAAGAAGGGATTTACAGTTGGCATGTTTGCTCTGGCTAGGAATTTAATGTTAGGAACATTGTCTTTCTATGAGATATGCATGTTTTAGTGTAAATGGCAGCTTGATATCCCTGTGGTATAGTGGTGTAGATTCCAGGGTGTACATGATGGTTTGAGATGCAAACTGCTCAATAGACCTTGCACTTGATTAATAGGATTTCTTTTGGTCATTTCATAATTTTTCATCTCAATCTGTTTATATCTATATTTCTAAGACTAGTCACTTTGATTGTATATTGTTTGTTTTATTTCTTTTGGGTTATATAAATCATACTATTTCAAATATTGTATTTTAGTCTTCACTTAGAAAATTGCTACAACATAATTTTATTACCTATATAGAAAATAATGATGGGTAATTGGATGACAAATTTAAAAAAAAATTCTTGCATGACATTTCATCTTTTGAACAGACATTTTCATAATATAATGTTTTTGACTAGTCAAATCATATACAGTATGTGACAGATAAATTGTCATCTAAATTATGCAAAAATGAAAATAATACTAACATCTTGCCATTAATATATCCTGTGAGTGTTAAATTCTCCAAGCCTTCTTTCCTCATTATGCACTCTAGTAATTTCAGCTGTTTCTTTCTTATTCTAAGTGTCCTTTTTGTTTCCATTTTCCTAAAACTTCCTTGTTACTCACATGTTTAATCTATGGTATCCTCAACATCCTTCTGTAGAACCACATTTCAGTTTTCTTAAGTCTCTTCTTCATTTATGAGGAGATTGTTCAGTATACACTGCCATATTAGAAGAGCAATATTACATAGCAGTTCACTACTCTTCCTTTTGTTTCTAATGATAATTTCCTGTTTCTTAATACTTTGTTTAGATTTTGGAAGGCATCTTTTGATATTCCAAAGCACTTTCAGATTTTAATGTCAGATTTTTCACCCTATATTAAAACATTTCATATATATTTAAATTTTTGTACTCAGGAAGTTTTTACAAATATATAATTTGGAAAACCATTATTAATAAGGGTTTGTTTTATATTACTCAATACCTAAAGAAAAATTGCTTTAGATGAGATTAACTGAGCCTTTTGAATTAAATTGTTAATAATAGTAAATTTACATTTTTCAGGATATTCACTTACGTATACTTTTAAACAATTTTTTTGCAAACATTTAAGTTAGCTTCTATAATATCATGAACAGTTTTAGCTTGTATTTTTTAGTCATTTATAGCTATACAAGATAATAAAGCCACTAAGATGCAAGAGGTTACTGAGTGTGAAAGAATATGAGAAGAAGAAAACATTATTAAGGAGAGATAATAATAAAAAAACAGGAATAAAGAAGAAAGACTAATTCAAAAATATAAATGCAATGTCAATTTCTATCTACTTTCCCCCTGATTACTCTTTTCTCTTTCCTACTCATTAGTAATGTTTCTGTTCCTAATTTTTCCATAGTCAGTAACCCATTATGTCTTAGTGATTTTACTGGCTTGCATGGGGTGAAATTGATTAAAAAAAGAAGATAAATTCAGAAATTGTTTAGGAAAATGAAAAAAGAAATCAAACTTTTCAGATGTTATTTTTTGTGTGATATAAGAGGGCAGTAATTTTAACAGATATATTTTTTTAATCATTTTATTCTAAGCAAGGCAATAAAGCCACTATAACACAAGAGGTGACTGAGTATGAGAGAATATGAGAAAAACTATTAAGGAGAGAGGAGAAGAAAAGAACAAGAATTAAGAAGACAGAAGATAAAAATTGATATTTCTTTTAAATTTTTGAATATCAAAGGCAATAAAGCCAATAGGATGCAAAGGGGTTACTGAGTGTTAGAGAATATGAGAAAAAAACTACTATTAACAAGAGAAGACAATAAAAGAATAAGAATTAAGAAGATAGAAGATAACGATTGACATTGCATTTAAATTTTTGAAGAGTAAGGTTGACTAGGAAACAAGAAGTTGGAAGAGAGTTCTGCAAGTGAGTAGTGCCATAAAATAAACTGTTAGCATGGAACTTATGCTTACATCAAGCGATTTCAACTGTAAGTTGATGAGACCTTGTCACCAATATAGTAAAGTGCTTAAATTCACAAAGTCTAGTACTATAGAGGAAATCTCATCAGAACAATTATCATGAAAGTATTTATAGAAAAGGCATAGGGAAGCTACATTATAGTGATGAGAAAGGGTCTGAAGTTGAGATGCCAGGTCAAGACTGTACCAAAGATGAAATCTCATCAGAACAATTACCATGAAAGTATTTATAGAAAATGGACAGAGAAGCTATGTTACAGTGATGGGAAAGTGAATGAAGCTGAAATGCCATGTCAGGACCAAATAACATATATAGTGTAGTGTTTAGCATTTCAAAACAAGAAATCATCAAGCCAAATTCCAATTCCAATCAATTTTATTTCTCACTTTTGCTCAAATACCCTTCATAAAGCTATGAATCTCCCCACCTGCCACCAATAATGAGGATGTAGCTCTCTAGCCTTGGTTGGTAACCAGTCTAGGGAAAGGACAGCTCTTATATCAAAACCAATCAGACAAAAATAAGATAGGTTTCAACAACCATGGATGATCCTACTGGAGAGCAACTATCCATAATCCTGTTAATGCCATTGGAAACAAATACTCTTGGTATGAATCCATCTTTTTTCCTCCAAGGTATGTGTTAAATAACAGGGCAAATATGTCTCTTTAGCCAGTATTGGCTACCAGTCTAGGAGCAGAACAATGCTAAATTTAAAACCACTCATACCTGAAGCTGTACAAAGTTTTTTGAGAAATTGGTTTGTTTTTTACGGCTTATTGACCATTTTCCGATTATTTTAAGCCAGAAAAACATGTTTAGAGTGAATGAACATTTTGAGACAATCATGATTTACTGATTGAAGCATAACTAATTAACACACTGTGGAAAAATTGGGTTTCAATTTCCAATTCCAAGCCATTATCCATTGCATCAAGCACATAATCCAAGCCTACAGCACCTGATATACCCATCTAGGTATTGAACAGGTTCAATTTTCCTAAATTTTGGTGGTTGCATGTTAAACAATTCTTGAATGTGATATGGCCATAAGCCTTGATTGCAGACAAAAACAAGATAGATTTCAACAAGTGAGGATGATCCCAGTGATGAATGATTATCCAGATTACAGGCATTGGATCCAAGTGGGGTAGATGAATGAAGAGAATACTCTTACTGACTATTATATTGATGTCTTTTTTTGGATGTTCATAATTATTTATTAACTTTTATTATTCTGTATATGACTTCATTTGCCGTACAAAAAAGTTTATCCTGCCACTAAATGTGACAATGAACTTTGAATAATAGTGTGCTTGAATTTCATAGTTGTATTATCATATCCTGCTATGGCAACAGAAAACACCTTTGAGTGAAATTAACAATAAGGATACTGTGATTGAGAGGCATTGAAAAAGAATGCAGTGGAAAGGGAAATAATATTATGCAGAATGCTAAAAGTTAAAAATTACCTTTGCGTATATTTTAAAAACATTTGCTTATACTTATTCTTTATTTCTTTTCCAGATTGAATATGTAACGCTCGACTATCGCAAAGAGGCAAACATCATATTTTCTTTCAGAATTTTTGTTGAGATTTCTATAAAAGGAAGAAAATTATTCAAAACTGTTTTATAATAGTAATCCTATTGAACTGTGCTACCAATTCTGCTGTCAAAAGGAGGAAACAAGAAAAAAGAATAAAGTATAATATTTGACAAAAAAAGTTCAGTTAAAGTATTAAAAGAAACTGAGTGGTTGAATCACACAACAGTGACATTAAAATATATATAAAATATATTATTATATATAAAATATATATATATATATATATATAATATATATATATATATTAAAATATATATAAAAGATTAAAATTGATGTGGTAGCTATTGAACAGTTTTAAAGTGAACATTGATCATTGTCACAAATCAGAGAATAACAAATATTATCTCACTAATTTATCTACAAACTT
>CAHIKZ030005107.1:22500-26256 GCA_903632075.3 Acanthosepion pharaonis
TTGTGACTCAGTTTTTCGAAAATTTTTGCTTTAAATAATTTCCTCCCCATTAAAATAAGGATTTTTTTTATTTTTTAATTTTTTACTGGGGTTGGCCTCACACTTTTTTATAACAATCATTTTCTACTTTTCCACCTTCATATTTTAGAAATTTTTTATTTTTTATCTTTTTATAGAAATTGTTGTTCAGTTTTTGCGATTTTCAAACCCAAAAATAAAAGTTATTCAAGTGAACATTTAAATCATTTAAAATTAATAACTTTTAAAATCAAAACAAGCATAAAAAAAAAAAAAAAAATATATATATATATATTTATATATATATATATACACATGTTAGATATAGTGATACAAATAGATGTCCTTCAAACAATTTTATACATTCCATTATATATTTTGAAATGAGGCTAATAACAGAGAAATTTTCTCCAAATACATTTTTTTAAATATCCAAAATGCCAATAGATATTATCTGCACATACCTATCAGTTTTTGTAAAGCATCTTATAAACCAAACCAAACTACCACATAAGTAACTACAAACCAATCTTCACCACTAACAATTGAATCTTTAAAGATTTAACTTAAAAGGATTGACTGAAATTGGTGCAAAGAAAAAATAAATCAATTTGTAAAAAGTTTTCCAGAATTGTGAGGTATAATAGAATAATCTCTTGAATCAGGTGCTTTTATTATGCCAATTTTTCCAATTCTGTTCAAAAAACAATCAAATAATCGTTTTCTCTGAATTATATTTGGTGAGTAAAAAAAGTTTTAATTTGATTGGGACTTTAGGATCAACATTATTTTTTTAGAAAGAAAATTTTTAGATTGTAAGTTAATTCAAGATTAATTAGAAATTTAATGATATTTTTTTGATTTTAATATCAGAGATTCTTTAATTTAAGTCCATTTTATTTATTTTTTTATTGATTATAAATAAGGAAACTTTTTAAAGAAATTCCAAATACAAACTTTTTGAGACATTTTTAGAATAAAAATTAACTTGTTAAATTATTTCAGCCTAATTTATGGTGTTATAAAATCCCATTTTGAATAACAACTTATCAAAACGAATAAATAAGAAAATGTTTCTTTTATTCTTTCTTTTTTTAAATTATAATGACTCTGGTAAAATCAATTAAAAAACAATAAATTTTTCAAGAAAATTTAGCTTTAAATTTATAAACATAGTATAATAAGATTATTTTATATTTTTGAGATTAGAAAATACATTAAAAACAATCATTTATGTAATTTGGATACACACTTTTAATATTTATTAAAATAAATTTCAGCCAATGGAAAAATTTTTTTAGCACCTTCTTAGGTTTTTTTTTGATTTCTGTGAGACCATTTTTCATCAACTTTGGTAGAACCCATTATTGCCATGTTTGGAGGGAGAAAACTTTTTCATTTTTCCCAAGGGTTTGACATCCATTTTAAGATTCAGGTGGAATTCTAACTAGAAAATCAAAATCATATTAATTCAAATCAAGCCAATATCCAAAAAGGATTGGCTTGCCACGTTGAATACCATAGATGTAATTTAAAATAATTGATAGCCAATTTAATGAAAAATTTGCTAAAAAAATAATATATAATTTTACAAAGTAAAATTTTCATTAAAATTCAATTTGATAAATTGAAAATTCAAAACATTTTCACAAATCTAAAAGGAAGACAATTTTTCATGATGAATGTTATAATCTTAATCTTTAACTGAAACATCTTATAAAATGTTACAGAATTGAGGGTAAAATTTGATTCACTGATTGAAAATGCATTTTCAAAGTATAGAATTTTTATATTTGAAAAAGAAAAAATTCAAAGAAACAAAGAAAAAATTTAAAAAGTCATTATTTATAAATATAGTTCTAAATAAGAAAAACAATTTCTAAAACATTTAAATAAAAATTTTTAAACTGAGAAATTTGTTTTTACTGATTCAAAAAATATCTTAAATTTAAAATGATCTTTCTTTAAAAAGTAAACATAAATCTTTCAAAAATCTAGTTAATTAATCCATATAATTTTGTAATATACACTAAAAATTTACTATTATACAGTATTTTCTTCTTAATACAAGAACAATTAAAAGATGTTATATTTTAATAAAAAAACTGTTTAGATTCAATAATTTTAGGAATTCCTGGAAAAAAATATTTTAATAAACAAAAATATAGGATAATGTTTTGTAGGAACTTACCACCCTTTGAAGATGATTTTTGTTTAAAAAAAGGACGTTAAATAGTGTAAAATGTCAAAAGACAGTAATGAATAGTAAATTCTAGTTTCTTCTCTGATAAGAATAAAATGCTGTAAAAATAAAAATTTTTTATTTATTAAAAGTGAATTTATTTCTTTCTCTCTTTATTTGGAAAAATTCTTTATTTCCCCAAATTAACAGAAAACTAACCCTCAAAAAAAAGAAGAAGGAAAGTTGATTTTTTGAGCCAAAAAACTTGGAGATTGAATACTTATTTGTGACAAAAATAGTAATGAAAAGGATCTTTTATACAAATCCATTTTAAAAAAAAAAATAAATGTTTAAAATTTAAAATGGGACTTCAATAAAGCAATTGACTTAAAAGGAAGGAAGAATTCCTGAAACCAAATTTTCAACTCCACTAATCTTGAACATCAAAAAGGTTTTTAAATTTCTTGCTTAGAAGAAGGATAAACAGTAGGAGATGATGAAAAAGAAATTCCATTTTCCCCATGTGTTGAATTAGTTAAGATATGATATTTAATGATATTATGAAATTTTCTTTCAGAGCCAAACACACTAGATTGACATTGACCTTTTTCTATCATTTCTCCTAACATGGTCTGACTTAAATTACCACCAAAAAATTTCCTCCAGACTGTTACGAATAGAAATTTTTTTCAAACATGTATAACAACCTAACATTTATTAAAGAAAATGAATAAAATATTATATTTTATACCCTTAAAAAGTTCTATCCTTTCTGAAATGATAAAATAATTATCCTACAATTTTATAAAGCTTTCTTTTAAATTCATTTTTTAAAATAACAAGTTTTTCATCAAATATTCTTTGTTGGTAATTCATAAAACTTACCTAATTTGAAATTTGTACACTAAGTGATTTCTTGGATTTAAAGTGATTAATATCATATCTAAGTTGTTTTTCAATTCGGATGATGAATTTAGTCTTACAATGTTTTTTGAAATTAATATGCATTTCCCATTTTCAGGGAAGAGAAAACATTATCCCAGGTAATAATTTTTTTGGGTTAAGCCCCAATTTAAACAAATAATACTATTATTTTCATTTTTATTTAAATTTAAAATAGAAATATCTGTCATTCATCTTGGATAATTTTTCAAATGACTGGAAATTCTAGTCCCCTAAAATTTTAAAATATTTAGGGTTTTTTTTCATTTGAAATGTATTTTTGGACTGGTTTTATTTCAATTTTATTATTGGTTCACTGTCCATGATTTTTATCTTTTATTGCAAAGAAAAGGCACAGTGGAGTAATGGATAAATTGGATTGAGGAATTGGATAGCCGAGTTCGAATTTCAGTCAAATCCATTACATTCATTTATGTGCTAATACCCTTGGGAAAGGTATGAATCCTCTTCTTCTCCCCCCCCAGCTATGGGTAAATAGCAGGACAGACTGGGTTCTATAGCCTTGGATGGCAACTGGTCTACTGCAGAAAGAAATGGCAACCTACTGAAGGAAAAAATCTGCCTTGTCAGTCATGTATTGAAAGATACATGAT
>CAHIKZ030005108.1:7500-10000 GCA_903632075.3 Acanthosepion pharaonis
ACCGTTTATTATCCTTATTCGTCTATGTACTTCGCATTCACACCAAAAAAGTGGATGTTCATGGCTCTCCCCATCTTCCTATCTGTTGTTGCTCTCAGTAACTTTTTGACTGTTTATTATTATTTGTCCTTCTCTGGAATGCATTCACACCAGCTAATGTGAATGATCATGGTTATCCTATTTATCTTTTGATGTTCTAGCTTAAGTTTTGACCCTTTACCATCTCTTCTTATTCTTCTTCTGCCACCCATTCACTTAAATTCATTAAGTAGGTTAGGGATGTTCCTTTTTTTACCTTCAGTGTGTACTGTGAGTGTCAAATAAACTGGCACCCTAACATCCTTACAAAGTGTCGTTTTTCTGGTTGTAAGTATAAGATTTTATAGTTCGTGTTTTCATCGAAGCGCACAGGTCGTTGCTCTGCTCCTTATATTCGCTAGAACGACTTTACAGTCGGTTCAAGAGGCTTCTTCACCCGTGAGGAAATTAACAACATTCCCTGCCATATACGAGATTGGGACACTTCGACGTGGTGTAATGATTATCAAGCTTGTCTTGATAGAATAAATACAACTGAGTACGACTGAGTAGTGAGTTCGATCCTTATGTGGGTGTTCCACACATTCGGACATGTACCACATCGTCTTTACGTTTAGAGAATCAAGGGCACTTGGACGTGGTGTAATGGTTAGCAAGTGTGTGAGCTAGAACAATTACGATTGAGTACTGAGTTTGATCCTCACGGGGTACTCTTTCGCATTCGGTTTTGTACCACATCTAAGCTACACCTAGAAAAATGAAGGGTACTAGGGTGTGATGTTATGGTTAGCAAGCGTGTTCTGCTAGATCAATTAGGACTGACCAGTGAGTTCGATCCTCAGGGTCTGCTCCACACATTTGGCGTTAGAAAAATATTTTTTTACCAGAACTCATATTGCAATTTTGTTGCTATTATTGCTTTTCTCTATCACTCTGTATTACTAGTTCCCATTTCTACGCTAGGCCGGCTTAGGAGATTTTTTGTGGCTTAGCATATGTTCTGATTCCTTAAGTTTTCGTATTTTCCAGTGATGTTTTCTGTCTATCATTATAAAATATGTGGTTCAGATATGTTTATGTATGTGTGTGTGCATAAACGAAGAATTAAATTAATCTTCAAACACGGATCTACAAATTTTAATAATTTTTATTTATTTAAGTATTATTTTTCTTTCAAATTGAAAGAAATGAATTAAAAGATACTTTTTAAAACAACTTCACACCAAATGTTTTTTTGTATCTTTTTTTACAGTACAACTGAATGAATTGCGTTAGTATATGAAAAACGGAAAAACGTTTACATGTGTGCGGATGTACATGTCACATATTTACATTGTTTACACTGTGTGTACATGAAATTCCAGCCGTCAGTCGCATGGAAGCAAGTGAAGAAGTTATATGGTGACAGTTGACAAATGTAAGCAAAGCCGTAATTTTGTAATATTGAATATTGGAATAAATATACGAAAGATGTGAGTAATTAATGTGAGAATTTCAGTTTGCTTTGTGTGACAAAGGATCGAAAAACACCTGAGTCAAAGGTTCACTGAAAGACTAGTTAGAGGACAAGAATTAATCATATTTATAATAACAAGGAAGGATACGGAGGAATCTAAAATTTAGATTTATTAATCAAGTTTATTATTAATATATATATATATATATATATATATATATATATATATATATATATATATATATATATTTAAAGGTTCCTTTTAAGGAAAAAAAAAATATTGTTCAACATATTCTGAAGTTGAGCCTCCAAAAATTTTATTTTAAGATATTTTACCGCCTGCCAATTCAAAAAAGAATATCACGCGTTTCGTACAACGTTGCTGGTTGGTTAATATATATGAATACAAAGACTCAAATATTTGGAGCCTCTCAATGTAAAAATTAAGTTACTTTTGCGAGACAGTTTTGTACAAAAATGAGTCTTCAGTGACAGTACTTAAATTTATTAGCATTTTTCTACAACCCTGAAAACGGGGGTGCATGCACACGCACACACATACACACATATATAAAAATAACATACATTACAGGGTATATATATATATATATATATATATATATATATATATATATATATATATATGTAAAATATATACATACAGGGTTCGATGGATAAATTGTCGTCCAATTTACGCAAAAATAAAAATAACACTGACACCTCATTTTAACAGATATATTTACCAAAATTACATTAAAATATCTTGAATACTAACGAGTGAATTTATTCAATAAAATCACCATTGGCTTCAAAACCACGGCCTCCAGACAGTTTTTTTGTACAGTACTTAAATCTATTAGCATTTTTCTGCAATTCTGAAACGGGGTTCCACACACACACACACACACACACACACACACACACACACACATATAAAGTGATTGAAAAGTAACTCCCTATTTTATGTTTGATAGACTCTCCCGTTTAACTATAAATTTTACAAGA
>CAHIKZ030005109.1:0-14383 GCA_903632075.3 Acanthosepion pharaonis
ATTCTAATTGAACGCTTTTTTTCTGATCGACCAGCTGCGTGTGGCGGCTAGTTCATTATAAAGACAAAATACTGAACTGCAATACTATATCTGATCTATAATCTATACAACATACCTTCATAACATGTTCTCCTTACTTCCTTCTTTCAGTTCCATTAAACAACATCATTCAGTAAGCGTCTACCTTGATTGTCTCTCGGATTCTATATTGGGGAAACAAGAGTATGAAATAGATCTATCTATCTTCTATGGTATTGTATATATTTCTCAGGTGATCTATTATGTACACTATTTACATTATTCGGACTATTGTCCTCATCTTTGTCACCATATTACAACGTTTCGGTCCTTCAGTTTCTGTCTATATTTCTAAGATGAGGTATTATGTACACTATTTACATTATTCGGGCTATTGTGCTCATGTTTGATGCCATATTTATCACAACGTTTCGGCCGTTGTAAGCTCCGGCCTTTTTCAGATATTTGGAATGTCAAACTGAACCATTTATTTCGCTCACTGGGATAGAATATTCTAGTTCCACGTGCTATGTTTAATGGATGTCAGTTATCACTTATCTCCTGTTAATTCCCCTCTCCAAGGACACATGGCGCAGTGTTAAAGGCGTTAGTTAGATCCAGTGAGAGGACCCAAAGAGGATGAGTTCAATACCTGGTTGAGGCGGTGGAGAACTTGGAGAGGGGAATTAACAGGAGATAACTGATAACTGACATCCATTGGCACGTGGAACTGGAACAGTCTACCCCAGCGAGCGAAATAAAGGGTTTATTTCGACATTCCAAACGCCTGAAGAAGGACGGAGCGTACAAATATGGCAACGAAGATGGATAGTCCGAATAATGTAAATAGTGTAGATAACGATTGCATTTCAATTTATTAAGATCAAATTTGGCTGAAAAGCAAGCCGGAAGTGAGAAAAAAAACTGTTATTTCTGTTAATTATTTCCGTTTCCTGCTATTGAGATACATACTATGTAGATATTATTGTCTAGCACAAAGTTGCGTAGCAGTACGTTTCAAATTTGAGATAGTCAAGATTTAGTTAAACTTTCGCTTCACTTGAAACGTGACAGCACATAAACATGAGATAATTTAGAATTCTATCCATTCTCAAAAACCTATGGGCGATCATAATATGAAATTCAATGCAGCAATCGTTGCAAAGAAAAGCACAAAATACCTAGAACCATTATGTAGAATAAAGAATCCTTATTTATAAGATACATTTCACCCCAGGAGACGGTATATTCAAGTGTTTATTTATAACCTAGTATACGTGGTATAATAATAGTTAATATCTATATTTTATGCCTATTTTTCCGGTTAGTTCGACACCATTTTCAAGTTATATATGATTTACTTCTCGATAAATGCAAATTGAAATGCTTAAAAAATGTGAGAATGTAGCGATCAAAATCTTGTTTGCTCCACTGACAACAATCGTCATGATAGACGCGACGGTCGAATGCCTCGATAAAAAAGAAAAGAACAAATTTTAATTGAAATTTGAAGAAGTACAAGAAATGTCGGTTTCAATCTTTCCGAACTGACTACTAAGAAAAACCCGCCAAAAATCTATAGACAAATCCTAGAGATGCATGCTGGGATTTATTCGTGATCTATATAAATTAGCAAATTTCGGTCTCATCCCACCATATCTTTATTCGTTCTTATCTTGAAGTCAGAACGCTTCACTTCTTGACTGGACACAATTTGCGTGTGTACCCGATCCTACATGTGTCTACCCTTTGCCTTATGACTGTTAGTTACCTTGCCAAGTTTTGACTTGCATATATACTTTTTTTTACGTATATCAATTCGTCATATTCTTTTTTATTCCTTTTCTCGTTATTTATTGTGGGTTTTATCAAATACGTTTAAACATGGTCAATTATTTAACAAGAAAAATGTATACATACACAGTATGTCGATTGATTTGCTTGGATAAATTCTTGTAAATAACAGAATATGCCTAACATAGAGAGACAAATGACGTTATCTTCAGTTTCCGCGACATTAGGCTAATTCCAGTAAACTTCATCGCTGAGCTTATCTACCGTGAAGTACACTGTCTGACGCGATCATTTTTTCCATGGGTAGCAAGTGTTATTTCCTATTTGATTAAGACTAGGATGTATGAAAAACCGCAAATATTTCGGTCAATATTCGCCTTATGACCAGGATAATGATATTTCTTAGATGTATCTATTCCCATTAGAGAAACTGGCGAATGTGGACATTCTTGTTCATGCAAAATAAGAACATAACGGCTTACGATTCAAAAATAGCATTCTATGCTTATACAGGAGGGATCACATGAATTTACAAGTGAGTAGTTTTTTCGGATTTACGCTTATACTGTAAATTGCTTCCACGAATCAGCTCCCAAATATAATCTCCCATCTGGTATCGGCATTCAAATTCCAGTATATCCTGGTAGAAGGACTTGCCTTGCTGCCCTAAGTACACCTCCCCCTGTTTTTGTATTCATCAAGATGAGCGTCAAGGATATGGACTTTAAGGGACATCCTGCAGCCCATTTTACCTTAGTTCTTCTGCAGGGTTTTAACAAACTCCACATAGTTTTTGGCCTGGTGATCCCCCAGGAAGCTCCGAACCACTGCGATAAAGCTGTTTCATGCTCCTTTCTACGTCCTAGTGAGCTTCTTGGAGAATTCCTTGCATTCTATGATCGTTATTTGTAGACTGACGAAACACCGACGTTGACCTTTGTCACAGAGAGATTAGGAGCATTGAAGGTTCTTGAAGGCTGCATACTCCTTATCTTGAGCTCTAACATAAGGCCGAATTTTTCGCGCAATGGAGATAACTATAATTTCCGGGGTTCCAACAGAGGCTCTCATTTGACGTTTTTCCACTCCACACTGAACTCGGTCTGTTATGGCCAGTCCCGCGTCTAGTAGTCTGTAACCATTTTGAAATATCCGATAAACTCCCTACTGTACTCTTCAGATTTCAAGGCATCTTGCAAGATCTTCACTCTGATGTATTCCTCGTAATCTTCACTTGAGAAACATCTGGAGATTTCTGTAGACTTCTAAAAATTCTCCTTCAGTAACTCAGCACTGAAACTGTCTGGAATGTAATGGAAAATTGTTTCGTTTCAAAACATTGAAGTCCAGGTCACAAAATTTAAGTTTGAAGGCAATAATAGTGACTTCATTTTCTTTCCAGAGAGAAGTAATTACTAAATAATACTTACTGACTAAAGACGAGAAAGTTAACAATTTGTTATACAGGGTTATCTTAATAAATAATAAAACCAATTTGGATAAAGTTATGTGCGTATAATATGTGAACCAAAAGGATTATTATTATTATTATTATTATTATTATTATTTCGTTTCATTACTCATTTCTTTCCGGGTCCCACCAAGAGACCTAATGTAGGAAATAGCATCATGACATTTTCCACTGAGCAATTAAAAAATGTACACCAGCACGCAGATTTGAATAGATAAAGCTCTTCGTAAAGTATGGGCTGTACTCGTAAGAACATTTTTTTTCTATTTCTTTAAGGCATGGACTTCCAGGAATCCCTTCAATGAGTCGACTGGAATAATTTCCAACCGATCCGAAAGCTCTAACTACAACAGGGACTGTTGATGCTCCCATGTGCCATATTTTTTGAGATTTTGATTTCATGGCCCTTGTATTTTCATAGCATTTTAAAGATCTTCACAGGTATATTGCCGTCTATGGGGACTGCCATGACTATACGGAGGTATTTCTTTGTCTCTAATAATAATGTCTAGACGATTAGCTTTGATTGTTCTGGATGTGTATATTTTGTAGTTCTATACAATTGTTACAGGTCCTATTTCCTTAATATATTTTGGGTGTTGTTGTTGTTATTATTATTATTATTATTATTATTATGATATACACTATCGTCCTTTAGACACGTTTACTTCGGTAACGTCTGATTTTGGAAAGGACACTTTTCCAAAATGCATATAAGAAAACGTTTCTTCTTTCGACAAAATGGAAAAAGTCTACAGAACCTAGATATACGAATCTGAATCAAATTATTATTCTCAAGATTATGCAAAATAACATACGCACAACCAAATAAGGATAGAAATACAGAAGCGATCAGATCGTCAATGCAAAGTTAGACAGAGATTAATAACGATATATCAAGAGGTTTGTTGATGTACAATCGATAAATCGACTGTGTTGCTAATGAGATCAAAAATCTGTGTTCAGCGAATTTTATCCTAATACAGAAATCAGGCGTTCTCTGAAAAAGCACGTCGTTGATTACGTAGGAGAATGTTATTGACCTTATGTCTCCAATTGGAACGTTTAAGGTTTGCCGTCAACCAAAATTAAATGTCTTTTAGTATGCAAATCATCCAAGAATAATCCGTATTAAAAAAAAATAATTTGAATCAGTAGAAAGTGTGAAAATGGCGTGACAAAGAATTCATTAAAATCGGACGCGAAAACTAATTCGTGACATTCTCAAGGGCATTGTTATTTTCTTTTACATGACATTCAGCATCAGGGAGGAAATGGCCATGAATTTTCATAGATTCATTTTCTTTATAATCTGTGAATTGCCATGAAATATTGGGAAAGGTTGAAAGGTTTTCCTGGTGCTTTCTTAAAGGTTTTGAATTAAGATTAATCATTCTGTACTGAATGCTAAGAACTCGTTTTACTTTTAATATCAGTGAGTTGCCAGGTCATTTATCCTTCTGTACTGAATGTTAAGGATTCGTTTTTTTTTTTTTAATATCAGTGAATTGCCGGTTTATCTATCCTTCTGTACTGAATATTAAGCATTCGTTTTTTTTTTTTAATATCAGTGAATTGACAGGTCATCTTGTTAGAGTTAGTGGAGTAGTTTCCCATTGCTATTCCTAGTGTTTTGAAATCAGAGCACTCATTTTCTTAGACGGGATCCTATCCACATCTCTAGAATGCAATCTATGCAGCTATTTAATCCATCTATGGGAAAAGAAGGAATGTATTTACGTCCTTCACAGGTAAATATTTTTCTGCTGTCGAAATTATGTTTTAAATCGAAAAATGTAAAACTTCAATATGATTTGAAATATTAGCGACTATTTTATTTTTCTTTGTTAAATCATTTTTTTTTAAATATATTTAAAAAAAAAATAATGTTAATGTCTTATAAAGATTTTTTTAAAGTTAATTTATCTTTTTAAAATTGATCACTAATAACTTTCCATAGATTTACGTTTGGTTTGGTGGTTTTGTTTTACGGCATATTAATCTCAATGGGTTATTTAATGCCGACAAGAATTTATTGCTGGTAAAATTTTTCCAACAATTTATTGCTTGTTATATTTTTTCAAAGAATGCATTGCTGCTAATATTTTTAAAATGTATTGCTGGTAATAAGTTTTCTTCTAAAATCTATTACTGGTAATAATTTTATACAAAAATGTATTGCTGGTATTAAAACCTATTTTTACACGTTTTGACCCCAGGTTTGGGGTTAAATATTTGCCCATAGCTGATACCCTAACAGTTGATATTACCTCGGGTCAGCGTGAACCTGAAACCCCAGCAATCAAGAGGTGGTTTCAGGCCCCTCAAACCTCTTGATCAGAGGCCTTGCTGTTAGACGTAGTTCATCGTCTTACCCAGGAGGCGGATGTATATTATAGTCTTACCCAGGAAGGACATAGATTTTCGCCGACATAAATATTTTAAAATAGTTATTAAGCCACAGTTCAGACAAGAGAAACCGACAAAAGCAGCGAGTAATCTGACAATTATTACTGACAGCAACATAGAAAAGAAACCTGTGCAGAAGTATGATTTCCAATATCCCAAAGCAGGGGTCGGCAAACTTTTGCTATGTGTCGACTTAGGGTTTTAAAATCATGTACCAACAGCATACATATTTCAATACAAGTCAAGGTTAATATACCTATTCTAAAATATATTTTGTATAGAGATATATAGTATATATATACTTTAGTATACTGTCCTTGGTATGACGATAAACTACATCCGACTACAAGGTCTCTGGTTAGGAGGTTTTGAGGAGCGTGTACCACCTCTTAACTGCTGGTGTTCCCAAGTCCACCCTGACCCGGGTGTGGTAGCATCTATCAGGGTCCCAGCTATGGGCAAATAGTCACCCATAAAAAAGGGGCCAAAACACTATGAAAGTGTAAAATAGGTTTTAATACCAGAAATACTTTGTAAAAAATCATTACCAGCAATAAATTTTTGAAGTAAAAAAATTATTACCGGCTATACATTTTTGGAAAAAAATATTACAAGATATATATTTTGGAAATAATATCAGAAATAGATTTTTAAGGAAAATAATATTACGAGCAATAAAATTGTCGGCATTAAATTAACCATTGGAAAGGTTGATATGCCGTAAAACAAACCAAATTATCCAAACCAATATATTAAAATTGAAACGACTAAATATCTTCTTTGTATTGTAGCTGTTATTGGTTCGTACTTCGTGATGTCATTTACGGTTGCGTGCCATTGAAAACCCATTTGTGCCACGTGTGGAACGCGTGCCGTCTTGTTACCGATCCATGTCCTAAAGAACATGACTCAAGGAAAAAGACAGGAAGAATAGGAGCAAGGGGGATATCTATGTGAGTGATAATAGACTGAAATAGCCTTGCCACTATTTCATACAATCAAAAAAGACAGGTGAAATAGTGACTTGTACTGGGATCTCTCAGTCACATCTCACAACTGTATCGGGTTTGGAAAACGTGGTAAAAAATCGTGACGCACGCAGTTATTTCAAGAACAGCCCAACAGTAGAATTGAGTAGTTTTAAAAACACAGACAAGGATGTAATGACAATGTGTCGTAACGAGGGAATTCGGTGCCCACTGCGCAAACTGACCTATAATAATAAGATTAAATGAACCGCAGAATAAAATTTAATGATAAATATTAAATGTTCTTGTCTCATCTTCTCCTGTATATCCACTTCATTACACGTGGATTCATAAGCAAGCAAATGTCACGATTGGTTTCTCAAAGTTCCTTGACAGCCAATTGAAATATATTTCAAATTACCCTTCTAAATATATCACTTCATCAAAAAAGATTCATTACATAGATTCGTAGTTTCTAATCAGAATGACTCGCATTTTCGTTCACGGATTGAGCTCGTTAAAGTTTTGAAAATGCATATTCAAATGCATTCTTTTTATCTTCATGGGTTTAAAAATAAGTGAAACCATTGAGACTGCTCCACTTGTAGATAAGTAAAGTGGTTGGTAAGTGGAAAGACGATATTTGAAGAAATATATTGCAAAATTTTTGTACGCAGGAAACATGTTAGAATAGGTACCTCCGTGAGATCGCTAAAAAGAGCATAGCATGAAAAAAAAAGACGCCAAATTTGACGAAAACAAAATGTTATCGTCTAAATGTTTATAATATTATTAATACGAAAAGATCAAAGTTTATTTTAATTATTTTTTTTAATTTATTTGCTTTTTTGGAACATTCTAAATTTTGATTAAAAAACTGTGTTTCTTTGTATCATAGGAACTAGTAAAATAACATATACTATTTTTAGCACGTTTTGTTTGTTTTTGTGTGTGTGTGTGTTGTGTGTGTGTGTGTGTGTGTGTGTGTGTGTGTGTGTGTGTGTGTGTGTGTGACACTTATTGATTTGGAAAATCTTGCAAAAATAAACTGTATTGTCGATGTTAATGAAACTTTCAGAAATTATTCACAAATGATGGAAATTTTTAGAAATATGTTTTTTTATTAAAGTCATGGCAGAATTTTTTTTTAATATTTAATACCCCATCCCATAACTAATTTTATGAAATTTCTAGAAATTCGATCGCGTCAGGTTTAGTAATTACAATAGTTAAAATTTCAAGGCTTTTGGGAATACAAATCATGTTTTTTTTTTTTTTTTTTAATTGGACCCCCCTACCTAAAAAATCAGCTCTGAATTGTAACATACAAAAAATTCAATAAAACAAAGATATTATTTAGTTTCAAATGCTTTTATTTGCTTTTAGTTGTTTTTGTGAATATGGACAATATTTTCTGAAAGCAAAAACATTTTTTGGATGAAAAATGAATTTTTAATACAATTATTTGTTATTTTTTAATTATAATAGATTTTTACATTTAAGTTGTTAAAATATTATAAAATTAGTTAAAAGCCGCATCGGGTTTCCTAATGTCCTTATGAGATTTTTTTGGCGCGTTGTAAGTTGTATCATTTTGACTAATCAGGAGATCCGCAGTAATTAAGAAATGTAATTTTGTGTTTATAATCGGGCTGTAATTATAAAAGTACGAAAGACGAACCAGAATACATTAAGTTGCGTTATTTGAGTTAAGCATTGTTCTCTGCTGTTAAGGAGTTTTTGCGAAACAGGTGTGAAGTTAATTTGATTTTTCAATTTCAACTGAGAAGGGTACCTACAAGTATCAGTATCATCTTATGAAATTTATATGATCTTATTCTCATATTAATCTCAGTTCTGACATTTTCCATAAATGATATATGAAAATTAATTATAAAATGAATGGAAATACAAATAACACAGGAAAATGTAATAAATGTACATAAAATTATAGTATTTTATGTACACTTCTGATAAAATTTCATAAGAAAGGAACCTATAAATTACTTAGATACCTTTCCCCAAACTCAAACTGTTTATATCTGCATCATTACAAGAATGATAGCTTGCTTACATAATAGATATCTGAAGTGTCAGCTAAGCAATGCTGACAGATGGAAGAATTTGTATTTTCTTTGTATAATATGACCCTGTATTTTTGAAGAATTAAAAACACAGAATAAATTACCTCTTTGAATGTAATACGGCACTCATAATGCAATTATCACTATGTAATTTTTAAAGAGATTTAAAATATTCTTTAAAATCTCAATGACGTATCCACTTAAATCATCGTAATATTTTGCGATTTTAAATTACAGGTACCAGGATTTACATAGTGATATAATTATATATATATATATATATATA
Organism: Acanthosepion pharaonis; assembly: GCA_903632075.3. Classification (NCBI taxonomy): domain Eukaryota; kingdom Metazoa; phylum Mollusca; class Cephalopoda; order Sepiida; family Sepiidae; genus Acanthosepion; species Acanthosepion pharaonis. The sequence continues at coordinate 9,031 of CAHIKZ030005109.1, forward strand.
TATATATATATATATATATATATATATATATATATATATATATATATATATATATGAACTTTTGTAGCCAGACAAACCTACCCAGGTTTCACCTAAGCGGATTGTGTCAGGAAAGCTGAATTTATATATATATATATATATATATATATATATATATATATATATATATATATATATATATATATGTATATATATATATATATATATATGTATGTATATATGTATATATATATGTATGTATGTATGTATATATATATATATTGTATTTATTATTCTCCAATCGTTTGAATCGTTTCCAAACTGGTGTAGTGATATGGGTCTTTTTTGAAATTGATATCAGCGGGAAAAGGTGGGAAAAAATAACGATTAAGAGCATTTATTTTCAAACGATTATTATCATTAATGGAGTCAACTTCAAAGTTTAGAGCAAGAGGCTGAGACAGAGAAAACCAAGGAAGGAAGATGAATTTTTTTTTTAGACGAAGATGACAAGACCAACTGTTATCTATAAAACTGACCATACATGTGAAAAGGACGAAGCGAGCCTCTCAAGATGGACTGGGAAGACGGTCTCTGAACTGTGCACCCCTCACATATCTACTTCGCTTACTCATAGCCGTAAGTTACAAACTCAAGAATAAAATCTGATTTGCTGAAAAATTTTTCTTCCTCACTCCCTGATTAACGATCTGACTGAAGGGTAATGTTTTTTTTATACAAGCGTTTGGCTGGAAGAAACTGAACTCTCTCGACGAATCTGGTGCCTGGTCTGAGCTGAAACGAAAAAACTGGATACTCTGTGTCAACAAACAGAAGAATATGAAACAACGTCACAGCATGAGAATTGTCACCTGATTATTCAAGCGGAGAAAAAAAAATGTACATTATTTCTACAAAAAGTTAGGCCTTTGTTGTAACATTAATGTTATGAAAACAAGACCGGACTTGTATATTCCCTTAATTAATTTTTAATCAATTTTGAAGAATTTCCTGTCTTTGAAACAGAAAAAGATCAATTACGCTTCCCTCCCAAAGAACCAAATTTGCCGACATTCCAAATATATTTTGTAAACTATTGTTTGTGGTTTATTATCTAATGTCCTCACTAAGTGTATTTGCACTGTTACTTGTAATCTTCCTGTTTCAAATAAGAATATTTTAGCTAGGTGAAAGTGTCTGAAAACGTGTTCTTTTATATAATGTAATCGCCCATGTTTTTAAATTTTCGTTCAAAATTGCTCGTAACAAGAAAATACGATACAAGAATACGAGGAATTATCAATTATACCAAATGTCTCTCCGATGTTTCTATCGTCACTTGGTTAATCCGTAGACAATTCATCTGATGATTTATTCTTGTAATTTATTCCGACAGAATCAGGATTATCTGTAATATTACCATCGCTTTGGGATTAGGTTTTTTGTAAGTGTTGTGGTAGGATCCACCTAATTTGCATAGTGGAGTACCGACCATATAAATATGGTTGGTACCGGGAAGAGAGGAAGGAATCAAGAGATTCAACCAGAGACTCTGCCCGACTGCGACTCAGTCAACACATTCTCCAGGAACGGTCTTACCAGGAATATGCAAAAGACTATATGTAAATATTGTGTACACTTTCTTGTTTCAATACATTTTGTTCTAAGTACATTTTGAGTTACATTATTATTCCATCCATTAGTCAAGTTTCAACAGTAAGTCAGGGATATCTTAGTGTTGGTATTTCTTCATGTAGACATAGATTATGCCTTATTGTTCTGTGGCAATCAACACATTCTACAGTTTTCCAAGCATGTTTTTTTTCTCGGCTAATTTGAATACGTTTCCGCTTATTGGTAGAAATTACAATATAAGAAGACTTTTAATTTGGTAAAAAGAATTAAATTTGTTCTTAAGTTTACTACAACCTTTAGATTTGACCATTACCTAATGTAATGTAAATTTATGCTAGTGTTACCATTAGAATGTGAAACATAATTTTACCTATGCTTTTTGTTGGTAAATCAAATCAAATTTATTAACACATTTATTGGTATATTGTATATTTGAATTCAAACTTGTGTTACCGTTAGAAATTGAAACATCAGAATAATTATGCTCTATTGTGGTAAATAGCATTAATCTTATTAACATATTAATTATTTTAACATATTAATTATTAATTTTAACATATTAATTATTATTATTAACATATTAATTATTAATTTTAACATTAATTATTAATATTAACATATTAATAATTAATTTTATTAGCATATTGAACGTCGCTTGTATATTTCAATATATATAAAATCATACTGGAACTAACATTAGAATATTCACTTACGCGCAAATGACCTTCGGAAAGTTATGAATTAGCTTCCTTGCGTCTGCTGTGAGTTGAATAGTAGGAATTATATTTGGAAAAATCATTGTTATTCTAAAAAGAATTGTTAATGAAATATTCAGTCGAAAATAATAATTATTCTTACAAATCAAATTTCCGAATTTAATAATACATAAACGATTGTTATGTTGTAAAAATATTATTCAATCATTCAAATCTAGATTGAAAACTGACCATGAGACTCGAGGTCGATTGCTTTTTTATGATGAGAAGCGCGATATCTTTCTGATCATGAGACACGATTGCTTTCTGACTATGTGAGCGTGATTGTTTTATGATCATGAGTGCGCTATTGATTTCTCTAAGAAACGCGATTGCTTTCTAACTATGAAACACGAGCTGAATTTCTTTCTGACCATGGACATTGATTACTTTCAATCAATGAAACTCTAGCTTGATTTCCTTCTGACCATGAGTGCGCGATTGTTTTCTGACAATGGGATCGAGAGTGCTTTCAGACCATGAGACTCGAGTACGTTTGCTTTCTAACCACGTAAGCGTTAATGCCTTCTGACCATATGAATGCGATTGCTTTCTGACCCTTCGTACATGATTACTTTCTGACCAGGAGAGACGAGCTTGACTGCTTTCTGACCATGTGAGCGTGAATGCTTTCTCAACATACGATTGCGACTGATTTCTGACCAGGAGAAAGCGATTGCTTTCTGACTATGAAACACCTAATCCATCGTTTTCTGAGCATTAGAATGCGATTGGTTTATGACCATGAGACCTGAGCTCGATTGCCTTCTGACCATGAGAGCGCGATTGCTTACTGACCATATGAGCGCGATTGCATTCAGACCATGAGACTCGAGCGCAATTGCTTCAGATTATGAGACTCGAACGTGATTGCTTTTTTGACCATTAGAACGCATTTCCTTTCTGACCATGGGATCGCGATTCCTTTCTGACCTAGAGATTTGAGCCCGATTGTTACCTGACCACTCGAGCTCATTTGCTTTCTAACCATGTGAGCACGAATGCCTTCTGACCTTGAGACTCGAACGCGATTGCTTTCTGACCATTAGAGCGGCATTGCTTTCTGAGCATGACAGCGCGATTGCTTTCAGACCATAACACTCGAGTTCAATTATCTAACCATGAGAGCGGGTTTGCTTTCTGACCAGGAAAGCCCTATTACATTCTGACCATGCGACACGAGACTGGTTGATTTTTGACCATGATACTCGAGCGCAATTGCTTCAGACGATAAAACTCGAGCGCGACCGCTTTCTGGCCATGAGAGAGAGAGAGAGAGAGAGATTTATTTCAGACTTTATTTGAGAGCGCAAATGCGATTGCTTTCTGGATTTGAGAGCGTGACTGCTTTCTGACCATGAAACTTGGCGCGATTGCCTTCTGACCATGAGAGCGTGATTGTATACTATGAAATTGTAACACGATTTCTTTCTTACACTGTGAGTGCGTATTCCACCTAATCATGTGATTCGAGCGCGATTACTTCGGACTATGATTCTGGAGGGACCATGAGAACGAGTTTGCTTTCTGACTCGAGTTCGATTGTTTCTGACCATGGGAGCACGAATGTAATTGCTTTCTGACGTTGAGAGCGCTATTGTTTTCTGGCCATGAGACACGAGCTCGATTGATTTCTGAGCTTGGTACTCTAGCGCAGTTGTTGCATATTATGTGACTCGAGCTCACACCGCTTTCTGACAAAAATGCTTTTTGATAACGAGATTACTTTGAGACCATGAGACTCGCGTTCCAGTGCATTCTGACCATGTGAGCGCGAATGAGATTGCATTCTGACTTTGAGAGCGCGACTGATTTCTAACCATAAGACTCGAGCCCGATTGCTTTCAGACCATGAGACTCCGCGACTATTTCAGATTATGAGACAATAGCTTGATTGCTTCCGGACAATGAGAGCGCGATTGCTATCTGCCAATGAGAGTGCGATTGCTTTCTGACCATGAAACCTGAGATCGATTGATTTCTGACTATGAATCTCGAGTATCAGACTATGAGACTCGAGCACGACCGCTTTCTGACCATGTGAACACGATTGCTTTCTAACCGTGAGAGCGAGATTGCTTTTAGATCATGAGGCTCGAGTGTAATTGCTTTCTGACCATCAGAGCACGAATGCGATCGCTTTCTTACTTTGAGAGCACGAGTGTTTCTTACCATGACTCGAACTCGATTGTTTTCTAACCATGAGACATGATCGTGATTGCTCTCTGAACATGAAAACTCAACCGCTCTTGCTTTCTGAACATCGAGCTAGATTGCTTTCTGGCCATGCCAGCATGATTGCTTTCTGATTATGCCAGCATGTATGCTTTCTGGCCATGCTAGCATGATTGCTTTCTGACCATGATACTCGAGCACGATTGCTTTTTGCCGATGAGTGCCTGATTGATTTCTGAGCGCGATTGGTTCGCAACTTGAGAGATGAGCTTGATTCCTTTCTGACAATGAGAGCACAAGTGCTTTCTGACCATATTACTCGAGCTTGATTGCTTTCTGAACATCTGAGTGTGATTTCCTTCTGACCATGAGAGTGGGATAGCTTTCTGACCATCGAGCTCAATCGCTTTCTGCCCAGGATAACTCCAATGCGAATTCTTTCTGAACATGCGATTCGAGCTTGATTGCTTTCTGGCCAAGTAAACACGATTGCTTTCTGAACATGAGACTCGTTCGCGATTTCTGTCTGACCATAAGACTTGAATCTACCCATGCTCGATTTGTTTGGTTGGTGACTTCTTGATGTTATCAGTATTGAGAGACAATCCCGGCGTGTAGCACTTTTGGAAAGAGCTTTGAAATTCTATTGCGGGTCAATCCTAACTTTATAATTGAAATTGGCTAGATGGGACTATTCGAAATCCCCTTTTTTTTTTCTCTTATACGGTGTCACTAATTTACAAGTTTCATGATGTTTAGTGGAATGGAGATAGATTCATAACAATCCTGAAGTGAATATATGGAATCTT
>CAHIKZ030005110.1:0-12500 GCA_903632075.3 Acanthosepion pharaonis
CAATGATTTGAAACTTACAGGTCATGACCCATTTATGGAGAAATAAGTTCTCAATTTTGCTTCTTCTCTTAGTTTAAATCTAACATAAGTTATATTTGATTGGTTGATCTAAGCAAAAGCCAACAAACCTTATAAACCCTTTTTTTCTATTTTTTTCGTAAAAAAGCGGCTGTATTTTGCTTTTAAATCTGATTAAATCGTTCACTAGTCAGTAATTTACAATCGCCTGATGAGTTGCGTTGTATGTGCATCGAAACACGACTGCAATTGTGTAGCGATTTGACATGTTTTCGAAGTAATATCCTAATATATATATATATATATATATATATATATATATATATATATATGCCGTATATTTTCGCGTATAAAGGGTACTTTTAGATAAGATGAGGTCAAAAAATCTAGCAAATTTTCATGATTTTATCCTATATATGCAGTATAAGATGAATGCTTATTAGTTAGATAAAGATGATGTTATTGGAAAAATTGCATAGAAAAGAAATTCAATATTACCCGATTTGAATAGTTATTTCACCCTACAAGAACTTACTTGCAGGATTTGTCAACTCTTCTGTGTTGACAAATCCTGCAAGCAACTTCTTGTAGAAATAGCCATTCAAATGGGGTAATTTTTTATTTTTATTTTATGTCATTTATTTTTTTTATATATATGCTCTATTATAATAAATATATTGAGCTCTTTTTGTGGATACGTTTTAAGATGTTATATTTTTAGGATTCACTTGGGATATACACCAACGGAGTTTCAGCTATGACAGTCCAAAGAGCAGTGGAAAAGACATGAAAATGAAATCGTATGTTAAACCTGTGAGGCACCTTATTACTCCAGGACAGAAAGTTAGAGAAGGCGAAGATGGTAAATATATCTATTAAAATGAGATTTTGGTAAATATATCTATTAAAATGATGAGAGAAATGTGCTATAGCTGTTTAAATTTCTTTTATTTTCATTTCCCAATTATTTTTGATATTCTTCCCCACAAAATATAGTTTTGTACTACTTGCACCCCTGAAGATTATCTTGGAAGAAGATCAAAAGTACTTGGGAAATGAAAATAAAAGAAATTTAAACAGCTATAGCACATTTCTCTCATCCTTTAATATCAATACACTGAAGGTTATTCGTCAGTATGAACAGATTTTGTCAAAAATTAGCAGACATAATGTCTGTAATTTATTCAATCGGACATGCCTAAAAAAAAATACATACATACATATATATATATATATATATATATATATATATATATATATATATATATAAAAGAAAACAGACCACTTTAAAAGGTACCATTATAATAATTTATTTCACCAGAGTCCTTTTAAAGGACGCTGGATCATCAGATAGCACTTCCAAGATTAAAATGAAACGAAAAATGAAATTAAAATTGATGGGTAGTGTAAGTTTTTTCTAATTTAACAGAGAGTGTAAACGGGGTAGTTAAAGAGACATGGTAGAGTATAGGGAGGGATTAATTTCATATCTCTCTCAATCATACTTTGTATTGGGGGAGGAGGAGTGACCAAACCTTGACCTATTTAGACTGTTAACTTAACGGAAGTGATATATTGAAATGAGAGGGGAGAAGGGAGAAAAAGAAAAGGAAAAAGAAAGAAGAGGGAGAGGGAAGTAAAAAAGAAAGAGGCTGTAATTAGGTTTTAGCAATTTATGTAATATATATATATATATATATATATATATATATATATATATATATATATATATATATATATATATATATATATATATATATATATATATATATATATATATATATATATAGAGAGAGAGAGAGAGAGAGATAGCTAGATAGATAGATAGATAGCTAGATAGATAGATATAAAGCCTGCCTAGCTAATATGAAGACTGATTCAATACAACTGGTATATATTCAGTCCTCCCCACCCCCAATGAGATGAGTTGTAGCACAAAGTCGGGATTATTATGGAGTACCCGAGCTTTTCCACCGGAGCCTTGGTCAAAATTTACCCAGTTTTCGCGAACGAGGGCTCGGGTATATTGTTTTTCTCAGCCTAACCTCTATCCGAAGACAGATTTTATTGAATGAATTTAGTCTTTAGTATTTCAATATATTTCTGTGAACTTTCGTAAATATATATGTTAAAATGTGTTGTCAGTGTTATTTCCATTTTTGTATAATTTAGACAACAATTTAGGCATCGCACTCTGTATATATAAGGATCATGCTATGGAGAAATGGTTTACAATGTAGTCTTCCAGCACATATAATAGGGTGCCGTGTTCGGATCTCACAAGTTTTCTTCATTATTATACTAAAAGTTACGTTAGAACATTACATTCACATATCGAAGTTCCCCAAGAGCAATTGCTATGATGATCAAACTTAGTCGCCGTATATATTCTACGTACTCTGACTTCATGTAGCCCATGAGCTATGGTTATAGCTCTCGTTATGCTATTTACCTATTAGCTAAACAAATCCCATTACATCAACATGAATATTTTGGGTTTCACGCCCTGCGTTGATCTACGGTTTCTCTTACAACTATAAAATGTATCAGTAATTAGAGTACAAATTAGCGTACCTAACCTTTACCATGCCTGTCCCCTGACCACAAATTGTAATCGTTATAGTTGCAGCGGACAGAGTAAACTTCTTTTTTTTTTTTTTTTGTAACTTTCGGCAAGCCTCACTCTGTGGTACGGTGAAACTATATATATATATATATATATATATATATATATACAAGTATAGAATTGGTGTATACAGAATAAATTCCAATAACGACTATTCTTAAAAGAGTGCTTAGTACAGAGTAGAGCAAATATGATTTATTCGAATATTATAAAATAAATGTCATAGAAGTCGAATAAATTATATATATATATACATATATGGTATAAAATGACAATAGGAAAAAATGTTAGATTTTGCCGAAGCGTTTTGTCTTCCGACATTTTCAAGGCAAAAACGAAATCGAAATGTCTTTGTTGTTATACCTACATTAAAAAATCCAAATTTAAAAAGATAGACGCTTCTGTCTAAGCCTTATTCTGGTTAATGTAAATTTCCTTTATACGAAGAGATTTTTTTTGATCTGGGAATTTAACTATAAAATTATATATATATATATATATATATATATATAATTTATTCGAAGATTATGACATATATTAGAACATATTCTTTTTCTTTTTTCTTTTAAAAGAAATATATGTGTCCTTGGAAAAACGTTAAACTACATCCGCGTCCTGGGTAAGATGATAAACTACGTCCAGCAGCAAGGCCTCTGATCAGGAGATTTTGAGGAGCGCGGACCCACCTCTTTATTGCTGGTGTTCCCAAGTCCACCATGACCCGGGGTGGTAGCACCTGTTCGGGTCCCAGCTATTACTAGCAATACTTTTTTTTTTTTAAATCATTACCAGCAATACAATTTTGAAGGAAATATATTACCACAAAAAGAGTTTTGACAAAACAAAATATTACCAGGAAATAAAATTTTTTGTCAGCATTAAATAACCCATTGAGGTTGATATGCTGTAAAACAAAATAAACCAAACCAATCTAAACCAAAGAATACATATTCTATTCATATGAATCTTACCTAAAAATCTTGTCGGCATTAAATAACCCACTGAGATTGATATGCCATAAAACAAAATAAACCAAACCAAACCAAGAAACACACACAAGCACATACACACACGCACACGCACGCACACATACACACACATATATATGAAGAAGTATACTCGTAAGGTGAGCTATATTTATGGGCTAAAGTGCTCAATATCAGCGATAGAGGGTGTGTAAATATAAAAATGAATATTGAAATTAACACTCAGAGGCGACAGGCTGTTTCATGCTCGACGCAATCGTGGCCTGACGATGAAATATCCACTTTTATATACATACATATATATATATATATATATATATATATATATATATATATATATATATATAGAGAGAGAGAGAGATAGATAGATAGATAGATAGATAGATAGATAGATAGATAATATAGATGGTCAATATATATATATATATATATATATATGAAGAATATACTCTTAAGGTGAGCTATATTTATAGCATAATGTGCTCAATATCAGAGATAGAGCGTGTGTAAATATAAAAGTGAACATTGAAGTCAACACTTAGAGGCGACAGGCTGTTTCATGCTAGACGCAATCGTCAGGCTATATATATATATATATATATATATATATTTGTGTGTGTGTATCATAAAAGAAAGAAAGAAAGGCACGATAGAAGAATCGATCATGCGCTCGTTCGTTTAACGTCTGATTCAGTGAAATAGTGTAGTAATATGAAATATGCTTGCCCGGAATGTTTAGTTTCCGTAATAAAAATTAGAAAAAAGCGTGGAATTTCCAAGGGTTCTGTCCTGCATCATTAAAGGAAATAGATGTTGAAAAATATTATAAGGCGATATGCTGTATATGACTGCGTGTGTATTTAATGAATAGCTTACAATTTATTCCACGTAAAATGTAAAGACAATGTGTAATGTCAACCTGTCTATTTCTATGGGTCCAACGGGGACTAATGAATAGAAAATTAATGCAATTCAATGAAACTAAAATAGAAGGAAGAAAATAAGAAAAAAAGTTAGAGAAAGGAAACGCAACAGAAAGAAAGACAGAAAGAAAGAATTAAACAAGAAAAACATCGGTCGAGAAAAAGGAAGACTGGAAAGAGGTATAATGTTAGGAAGGAAAGATGAAAAGAAGGAAAGATGAAAAGAAGGAAAGATGAAAAGATGGAAAGATGAAAAGATGGAAAGATGAAAAGATGGAAAGATGAAAAGAAGGAAAGATGAAAGGAAGGAAAGATGAAAAGAAGCAAAGATGAAAAGAAGGAAAGATGAAAAGATGGAAAGATGAAAAGATGGAAAGATGAAAAGAAGCAAAGATGAAAAGAAGGAAAGATGAAAAGATGGAAAGAAAGAAAAAAGAAGCAAAAGATGAAAAGATGGAAAGATGAAAAGAAGGAAAGATGAAAGGAAGGAAAGATGAAAAGAAGCAAAGATGAAAAGAAGGAAAGATGAAAAGAAGGAAAGATGAAAAGATGGAAAGATGAAAAGAAGGAAAGATGAAAAGAAGGAAAGATGAAAAGAAGGAAATATGAAAAATGGAAAAGAAAAAAGAAAGATAAAAAAGATGGAAAGATGAAAAGATGGAAAGAAAAAAAAAGGAAAAGATGAAAAAAGATGGAAAGATGAAAAGATGGAAAGATGAAAAGAAGGAAAGATGAAAAGATGGAAAGATGAAAAGATGGAAAAAGATGAAAAAAGAAGGAAAGATGAAAAGATGGAAAGATGGAAAGATGAAAAGAAGGAAAGATGAAAAAGAAAAGATAAAAAGATGGAAAAGATGAAAAGATGGAAAAGAAAAGAAGCAAAGATAAAAAGATGGAAAAGATGAAAAGATGGAAAGATAAAAAGAAGGAAAGATGAAAAAAGATGGAAAGATGAAAAGATGGAAAATGAAGGAAAGATGAAAAGAAGGAAAGATGAAAAGAAGGAAAGATGAAAAGAAGGAAAGATGAAAAGATGGAAAGATGAAAAGAAGCAAAGATAAAAAGATGGAAAGATGAAAAGATGGAAAGATGAAAAGAAGGAAAGATGAAAAGATGGAAAGATGAAAAGATGGAAAGATGAAAAGAAGGAAAGATGAAAAGATGGAAAGATGAAAAGAAGGAAAGATGAAAAGAAGGAAAGATGAAAAGATGGAAAGATGAAAAGAAGCAAAGATGAAAAGATGGAAAGATGAAAAGAAGGAAAGATGAAAAGAAGGAAAGATGAAAAGAAGGAAAGATGAAAAGATGGAAAGATGAAAAGAAGGAAAGATGAAAAGATGGAAAGATGAAAAGAAGCAAAGATGAAAAGAAGGAAAGATGAAAAAAAAAAAAGATGAAAAGAAGGAAAGATGAAAAGAAGGAAAAGATGAAAAGAAGGAAAGATGAAAAGATGGAAAGATGAAAAAGAAGGAAAGATGAAAGGAAGGAAAGATGAAAAGATGAAAGGAAGGAAAGATGAAAAAAGGAAAGATGAAAAGATGGAAAGAAAAAGATGGAAAGATGAAAGATGAAAAAGAAAAGATGAAAAATGGAAGATGAAAGAAGGAAAATGAAAAGGAAGGAAAAGATGAAAAGAAGCAAAAGATGAAAAGAAGGAAAGATGAAAAATGGAAAGGAAAGATGGAAAATGAAAAGAAGCAAAAAGATGAAAAAAGAAGGAAAGATGAAAAGAAGGAAAGATGAAAAGATGGAAAGATGAAAAAAGAAGGAAAGATGAAAAGATGGAAAGATGAAAAGAAGGAAAGATGAAAAAAGGAAAGATGAAAGATGAAAAGAAGGGAAAGATGAAAAGAAGGAAAGATGAAAAGATGGAAAGATGAAAAAAGGAAAGATGAAAAAGGAAAGATGAAAAGAAAGATGAAAAAAGGAAAGATGAAAAGAAAAGATGAAGAAGATGGAAAGATGAAAAGAAGGAAAGATGAAAAGAAGCAAAGATGAAAAGAAGGAAAGATGAAAGAATGAAGTTAAATGAGAAAAGAAGTGGAAGTTAAGCAAAATGAAAAAAAATGGGAAAAATATTGAAGAAAGAGAGGTAGAATGGATGAAAGGAAGGGGCAAAGAAAAGGAAAGAAGTGATGCGTAAGTATGGAAAGAAAGAAAGAAAGAAAGAAAGAAACCAGACATACAGGAAAAAGAAAAACAAAGAGGGAATAGATTATAAGAAAATAAAAAAGGGAATAGATTATAAGAAAGAAAGAAGGAACGAAAGAAAGCAAAGGATAACTATTGTAAAACGCAATGGGTGGGCACGAGGGTGATTTGAAGATGAAGGTGGCGATATCTGAAGGAAGGTGGGTCAATGAGAATTAGTGAAGTATGCAGAAAAGGTGGAGTAGGAGAAGAAATAGTGAAATTTGAGGTGTGAGAGAAAGGGAGGAGTACAGTTAACAAGGAAAAAGAAGAGAAAGGCCTAAGAAATACAATCATAGTATTTAAACATGAAAGCTTTTGTGCAGTGATTTCAAAATAATAATAATAATAATAATTAATGATAATAATAATAATAATAATAATAATATAACGCTCTATTTTGTATTGAGCGCTTTTTAAAAATGAAATGCTACGAACAGTGGATTTTCACTCCATCTGTTTTTTTCTCATATATATATATATATATATATATATATATATATATATATATATATTAATTTAAAGAAAAAACAAACAATAACAATGAAGATAATAATCAAAGTATATTTACAGGGACATGTTTTAGAAGTTCAGACAACATTTCAAAAGACGGGAAGACGAACGTTTTTGTTTAAAATTAATGAACGAAACGCCAAAGAATTGTCTATTTGTGTTGGGATAAAGTCTTTTTACCCCAGTCTGTATTTTGAAAACAAAATTCATTTAAAATGAGCAAGACAGATAACGTTGTATTATCACCTATCAGACATTGTGTTTGCTAGTAGTAGTAGTAGTAGTAGTAATAATAATAATAATAATAATAATAATAATAATAATTCCAACAGTTAGATTTCAAACTACAGAAGACTGTATGATGATATGTGTCAAAGAACATGAAAGTCGTAAATGACTTTATTCAGTAAGAACGGAAGCCAACATGCAATCATCAGGTCGGCAGCAATTGTTCATTGTGAAAATCGGCATTTTATAATCCCTCGGAAACTTACTATTATTATTTCTTATGTCTAGTATTCCATCTCTTCAAATATCTGCGTTGATTGGCACTGCAAATATATCTGCAAAAGGTGTTATCTGTTTGAGTTCATACGACTTCATGGAGAATTCCACTAATACAAGATCTTTGGTTGAAAATAAAGTATAATAATAATAATAATATAGCAGTACCATCTGAGAGAAACACCTCCATAAAATTATCGAATAATCGTCCAAATATAAGGACCTGAAGATTGAGATTAACAGGATGTGGGGAATGAAGATAGAGACAGTACTAATAGTAATCGGAGCACTGGGAATCGTGAGAAAAGGAAATGGACAATTTTACTAACAGTGGCCCAGATAACATCAACACGCAGGATGCCCAGGAAACCGCCCTACTAGGAACATCCCATATACTAAGAAAAGTTCTCTCAATTAAATGACAATTCTCCTATCGATTTCTACAGGATACAAAGCAGGAAACATACCATGCACAAATAATAATAATAATAAAAGTAAACCAACAAATTACAATGCAAGTAAAGCATAATACATCGATTGAAGCTGCAAAATACTTCAAACGGAAAGTAAAAGCAAATCCAACCGACCAGATAGAGAATCGATGGCAAGATAAACCGCTTCATGGTCAATACTCTGCTCGTACCAAACAAGCTGATATATAGGCAAACCCTTTGCCCATCAGTGGCTACGTAGTGCAGGGATCAAAGAGGAAACTGAAGGTTTTATTCTTGTTTCACAGGACCATTGCTTGCTAACTAAAAATTACCAAGCAAACTGAAAAATTGTGTTAGTCTCAAATACAAATTCTGATATAAATATCCAGAAACAATTGACCATTTTTTATCATGTTGCGCTTCATATATATAAAAGACTGAATATAAAACCACGGCACAACAAATTGGGCCAATATCTGCACTGGAAAATCTGCAACGCTTACGGAAAGGAAACTGCAAGAAATTGGTATGAACACCACTAAGACCCGATTACAAAAAAAGACCTGGGGCAATGCATGCAGACAGAAAGTAAGAAAGGAACAAATAATAATAATAATAATAATAATAATAATAATAATAATAATGATGATGTTAAGAAGAAGAAGAAAGTGGTATGAACACAACCGAGACCCGCTTACGGAGACCGGATCTGCAACAATTTTACGGAATATTACAATAAACAGACAGAACAATTAAAGGTAATCGCCCTGACATCGTAATTAGAGACCGCAAAGAAAAAAAGTGTCTTCTTTATGATATGGCAGTCCCAGCCGACTATAATGTATCTTTGAAGATCTTAAAAAATCCTATGAAAATACAAGTACCTTGAAATCGAAATCTCAAAAATGTGGCACATGAGGACAACAACAATTCCAGTTGAAGATGGCACCCTCGGATTGATTGGAAAAAATTCCAATAGACTCATTGAAGAGAGAACATGCCTTAAAGAAATACAAAAAACTGTACTGACAAGTGCAGCCAACACCTTACGAAAAGCTTTATTTATGTACAGTATGTGTGATTTTTTTTAAACTGCTTAGTGGAAAATGTCAGGATTCCATTTCTGACCTTAGGTCTCTGGTCGGGACCCGGAAAGAAATGAGTACACACCAGAAATCAAAGGAAATAATAATAATAATAATAATAACAATAATAAGTGTTAGCCCAAAATGCAGGTTCTGTGATAATTACCCAGAAACAATCGATCATCTTGTATCAGGTTGCACGGTATTGGCACCCACTGAATATAAAACATGACAGAGTGGGCCAATATTTGCAATGGAAAATCTGCAACTTCTCCGTGAAGGAAACTGAAAGGAAGTGGTATGAACCCCACCTAGACCCGGTTACGGAGATAGGACCTGTTACAATTCTATGGGACTACACAATACACACAATAAAAATCTCAAAAATATGGCACATCAACAATCTCGTTGTAGTTGGAGCCCTCGGATTGCTTGGAAAAGATTCCAGTTGACTAATTGAAGGGATCCCTGGAAGCCCATGCCTTAAAGAAATACAAAATATTATTCTCATGAGTACAGCCCACACTTTACGAAGGGCTTTATCTATGTAAAATATACATACTTTATTCATACGAATCTATCCTAAAAATGTTGTCGGCATTAAATAACCCATTGAGGTTGATATGCCATAAAACAAAATAAACCAAACCAATCTAAACCAAAGAATACATACTCTATTCATACGAATCTATCCTAAAAATGTTGTCGGCATTAAATAACACATTGAAGCTGATATGCCGTAAAACAAAATAAACCAAATCAAACCAAACCCACGGAGACTATCTGAGTGAACTAGGTAACCGAGTCGAATTTGTTGTATTTCTAACTGGGCCACACCTGTCAGAATAAATGTCTTTTTTTTTTCTTTGTCGAAATCTGTCAAATCATCCCGTCTGTAATGCGTGTACCTGATCAACGCTGATCAAATATAGTTTCATGATAGGTATATTGGGCTCCATATATTTATGTCCCAATGTCACTTTTTGGGGTTCAGCTTTGAGCGCAGCGTTCCTGAACAATTTTAGCCCTTTTGGTTGAGCTCCTGAATTAAAATTCGCAAATAATCGATATGTAAAATTTCACGGTAGATATAAAATAGTTACAAGTGTTTAGCCACCGTTCAACCGGTGACTGGGCATTACGTCATTTTTCTCTACCACCGTCCAACCGGTGACTGGGTATTACGTCATTTTTTTCTACCACTGTTCAACCGGTGACTGGGCATTACGTCATTTTTCTCTACCACCGTTCAACCGGTGACTGGGTATTACGTCATTTTTCTCTACCACTGTTCAACCGGTGACTGGGCATTACGTCATTTTTTTCTACCACTGTTCAACCGGTGACTGGGCATTACGTCATTTTTCTCTACCACTCTTCAACCGGTGACTGGGCATTACGTCATTTTTCTCTACCACTCTTCAACCGGTGACTGGGCAGTACGTCATTTTTCTCTACCACTCTTCAACCGGTGACTGGGCATTACGTCATTTTTCTCTACCACTGTTCAACCGGTGACTGGGCATTACGTCATTTTTCTCTACCACCGTTCAACCGGTGACTGGGTATTACGTCATTTTTCTCTACCACTGTTCAAACGGTGACTGGGCATTACGTCATTTTTCTCTACCACTGTTCAAACGGTGACTGGGCATTATTTCATTTTTCTCTACCACCGGTAAAGCGGTTTTCAGGGTCAAAAGATTAATGCTTCCATTATTTTTTGTCTTTTCTTTTACGTGTTCATTGTTGTTGTTATTGCGTATTAGCTTATTATTATTATTATTATTATTATTATTATTGTTAACCCTTTGAGCTCTGCCTTTCTGAAGAATTTTAACCCTTCTTCCTAAGCTCCTGAGTCAAACTTAATTGGTAAGTAATTGGTATGTAATGCTTCACAGTAGATATGAAAATAGTTACAAGTGTTTACTCACCGTTCAAGCGGTGGTGAGGCCTTGCGTCATTTTTCTCTACACACGGTAAAGCAGTGGTCAGGAAACAAATGGGTTAAATGCTTCCATTATTTTTACACATTTCTTTTAGGTCAGGTCAGGACTCAAAGGGTTAATAATAATAATAATAATAAGAAGAAGAAGAAGAAGAAGAAGAACGAGGAGGAAAGAAGAAGAAGAAGAAGAATGAGGAAAGAAGAAGGAGAAGAATGAGGGAAAAAAAGAAGAAGAAGAAGAGGAAGAAGAACGAGGAAAGAAGAAGAATGAGGAAAGAAGAAGAAGAAAGAGAAGAAGAAGAAGAATGAGGAAAGAAGAAGAAGAAGGAGAAGAAGAAGAACGGGGAAAGAAGAAGAATGAGGAAAGAAGAAGAAGAAAGAGAAGAAGAAGAAGAATGAGGAAAGAAGAAGAAGAAGGAGAAGAAGAAGAACGAGGAAAGAAGAAGAATGAGGAAAGAAGAAGAAGAAAGAGAAGAAGAAGAAGAATGAGGAAAGAAGAAGAAGAAGGAGAAGAAGACGAAGGAGAAGGATGAGGAAAAAAGAAGAAGAAGAAGAATGAGGAAAGAAGAAGAAGAAGGAGAAGAAGAAGAAGAAAGAGAAGAAGAAGATAAATGAGGAAAGAAGAAGAAGAAAGAGAAGAAGAAGAAGAATGAGGAAAGAAGAAGGAGAAGAAGAAGAAGAAGAAGGATGAGGAAAAAGAAGAAGAAGAAGAATGAGGAAAGAAGAAGAAGAAGGAGAAGAAGAAGAAGAATGAGGAAAAAAGAAGAAGAAGAAGAATGAGGAAAGAAGAAGAAGAAAGAGAAGAAGAAGAAGAAAGAAGAGCGAGGAAAGGAAAAGAAGAAGGCGCTTTTCTAAATGGATGGCAAGACAGTGTTTAGGAGAGATAATGAAAAGGCAAAATATGCTAAGACCAAGAAAGAACAGGAAATTGTGGAGAGCCATGACAATGTACGTCCCGAAGAAGAAGAAGAAGAAGAAGAAGAAGAAGAAGAAGAAGAAGAGCGACAGAAAAATGCCTGAGAACCAAGGTGTTGCATATCGATAGTAGAAAATATCAGTTCGTGCGAAAAACCATACTAGGGGAGAATGCATGAATTTTTCAAGGATGAAACAAACAAACAAACAAACAAACGAACACACACACACACACACACACACACAACTAAAAACAAAAACATTTTTTTTACCTTTTGCAATCTCCACCCCAGTACACAACAAAGAGTCACCCACCACTCCAGCTTTAACGATGAAAAGAAAATAAAACTAATCA
>CAHIKZ030005110.1:17500-40000 GCA_903632075.3 Acanthosepion pharaonis
ATTTTGTTTTACGGCATATCAACCTCAATGGGTTATTTAATTCCGACAACATTTTTATTGCTGGTAATATTTTGTTTTGTCAAAAATCTATTTCTGGTAATATGTATTTTTCCTTCAAAATTGTATTGCTGGTAATAATTTTTTTCAAAAAAGTATTGCTGGTAATAGTTAACAATTTGCCCATATCTGGGACCCAAACTAGTGCTACCACCCCGGGTCAGGGTGGGCCCGGAAACACCAGTAATTAAGAGGTGGTTCCACGCTCCTCAAAACCTCCTGATCAGAGGCCTTGCTGCTGGATGTAGTTTATCGTCTTACCCAGGACGCGGATGTAGTTTCACGTGTTACCCAGGACGCGGATCAAGTTTAACATCTTACCCAGGACGACGTGAGGAAAGGAAGCTTGGAGAATTTGATCCAAAATGGGCTGCGGGAAAGAGACAATAACTCACTTAACGCGTTTTTTTTTTTTTTGTAAATTGTTGGCAAAACAGTGACTAGTCATAATAATAATGATGTATTCCATGCTAAGGGAATAAATACTTAACACCAGGTGGATAATAGAAGAAAGATTTATTGTACACAACCAGTACAATATGAAATATGGTAGTTATGCACACAGGTGAATCTAGTAGTGAGTACCACTAATTGGAAGGCCGGATGTGCTTGCGTCTTCTCGCTCGCACTCTTAATATTTAACAGCACCCCCACACACAAACACGAAGGATGTATGTGGCACAAGGCCGAGTTTACCATGGGTTCTCCTAGCTCGTAGGCTCGAACAAAAATATTCCCTCAGAACCCGTATAAACGGGTTCAGGGTCTGTCTACCTTCCCGGACGAAACTTTGCCCTTCGGCAAAGCCTCGTCCGGGTTCCTCTCTGCTCAAGGCAAAGAGTTTGACAGTGAAGAACAGGAGAGAGCACTACTCTCTCTCTCTCTCTCTCTCTCATTTTTCCTGAAGTCTCTTATAGACAGCTGACTTTATAGGTTCTTACTACCTATAGTGTAATCATTCAAGGGGGTGACTGGTTATTCCATTACATCAAATAATAAGGGGACAAGCATTGTTTAGGGCTACACTGAAATCGAAAGTTATGGAGAGGCATGATTGCGCTCATCTTAAAGAACCACGTTATATAAAAGAATAGGTATTTAACTGTCTTGTGTCAAACACACAAATTATTGATTGACTGATTTGTTTTTTTAAGGTTTATAAACTTTTTGGAGTTTATTTTAAAGTCAGAAGATAGATTTAGATTGTTATAACTTTTCGGAGATAATAATGATTTACTGACGCAAGTCCTTTTAATTAACCCATAAATGGGGGAGAAGAAGCGAATATATGCTTTTCCGCAAGGATATCTGAATATAACAAACTCGAATGGCATTGGAAATCGGAGTGCCGTGATCCAATTTCGAGCCGTTATTATATACACCACCCGTACATCCAAGCGTACACCAGCTGATATTCCCAAGTGGCCACCAATCTAGGTAATGACCAGGCTCCGATAATCTTACAGGAGCCAGTGTTTCAACGTGATATATCCGTAAGCAACTCAAAAATTAATATTTATCAATATCACGCCGGCGATAAAATTTTAGAAGTTTCCCCACGAAATCAAAAAGACATATTAGACAGCAAGAGATTCATACACACTTTACAGGCATTCAGAATCGTGAGTGAGGAAGAGTAATGGACAGAGTCTCCGAATTATAATCCAGAGATACGAGTTCGATTTTAAGTCGAGTAACCTTATATTGGCATTTTTTAATGCATATCACCGCAGGCAAGGCCGGAGCGCCAATAGCACACAAGGGTTTACAGAGAGTGAGAACAAGAGAAAAGAGGGGTGTTTGGGGAAAGGATATAACGAAGGACAGGGATCAGGATCAAAACATCAGAAGATGTCGATTGACATTACATTTGAATATTTGGAGATTATAGCAATCAGCGAAGCAAGTAACAGGAAGGGAGTTCCACTGTCGGGAAGTGCAAGAGAAGAAGCAGAAGCAGAGTAGAAGGGACGGTTACATTTAACCGTTTCGACAGTGAAAGGGTGTGACCGAGATGCCAAGCTAGTAGCACGCTTAAATTCCTGCAGTTGGAGTACCAGTGAAACTAGCTCGTCAGAGTAGATGGCATGAAAATATATTTAGAAAAGACAGAGGGAAGCCGCAGCACGTCTCTGAGAAAGTGACTGTAGACAAGATGCCAGATCAGGATCTATCACATTGTATATCCATCTTTGAATTTTGACGTGGACCTCCAGTTGAACGGCGGGGGCACAAGATCATATATGGCATCTTTGGGAAAGGTATGAATCCATCTCTTCTTACCTCCTACCTATTAGACACCCCCCAAAAAAAAAAACGTAGATTTTACCCTTGGATCGAAATCAGTCAAGAAGACGGTCAAGTCTGAATACAAAATCAGAATATTTGGGGGACCTTGTGGCAGCACAGTTCTCTGTATTCACTTCTTCCGAAAGTTGGGGATGATTCTGCCTAACACGCCACCTAGCGCTGATTGAAGAAGACGGGAGAGTGCCGGGTATAACAGCAAAATTGTCCAAATCATGTAACAGCAAAATTGTACAATTGTTACATTAAGATTTGAACTGCTGTATCTTAAAAATGATTAAATATATCTTACTGGAATTCTCCGAGGTTTTTATAACACTATTGGACTCTACTTTGAGTAATACGAATGTATAATTACTCTCCAAGCTTAACAGAAGAATCGTGGTGAAATCGATCATAAAAGAAAATTCCATGTTCATCATTAATTAATCATAGCTAAGGATCGAAAGCTCATGAAGGATTAAAATAAAGTTCAAATGCATATACATTATTCCAGGGTCATTTTCCAACTTATTCAAGATGATTTTCGCCTTCTAACTTTCTTTCTGTTCTGGAGTAAGAAGGTGACCCAGACATTTCACGTATAATTTCATTTTCAAGTCTTTTTTCACTGCTCTTTGGACTGTCATATCTGAAACTCGTCTCTCATGTGCCTAACATCTTATGGATTGAATTGGATCTTTTCTAATTGATCTCTCTAGGTCTAAGTTAAAATGATGATACCTCTTCTTGATGTGACCTCCTGGTTCCGCTTTCCTTTCCACTGTTTCCTCTTTTTCAAACTTATTCACCGTTCTCTTGATGGTTCTTGAATAGACTTTGAAATATGAAGCCAGAGTATGAATGTTGGTACCATTACTGAAGGTCTGAATGATTTTTTTCTTCTAACCATTGCTCAGTTGAGAAGGTAGTGAGGCTGACACAAAACGATTTTAACCTGTTCTTTTTCTAGTTGAATAACGCAAAGTGTTTTTCAGTGATTCTCACAATAAATGTTATCAAGATGGCTAAACGTCAACCAGTTTAGTGTGTTTATTTTTTAGATATGAAACATTTTGTGGGAATGACAGTTATGCTGTCACATCCGACACCCCCACACACACACGCACACGCACATACAAACACACACACACACATATACATATATAATTTATTCGAAAATTATAACATAAATATGTTATAAAATCACTACAAAAATAGCTATTTTGTTTCAACACTTCTGTTGCCTTATCAAGTAATGGTGTTCAATGTAGAATAAAGGGTTTTAAAATGTTGAAATCAATCAAACACCCCCCACCCCGTTAGAGGAAACGCTGTTGCATAAGCTGCAATGACCAATCAAAATGCAAGTATATGAGAATTCAAAAAACTTGACAACGAACCTTTTTTTATAATAATTAATGCTTTAATGTTAGGGTTAGACTAAAATAGAATTCATTCTAACTCATTAATATTAAATTTTACTATAAAAGTGAAAATTAAAAATTACCAATTTTAAATTTAATCTGTATTAAGTTTGAAAAATTATAAAATAATTTAAAGAAGAAACTGAGCAAAAAATATGTTTTGTTATTTATTTTGTTTTTATTGAAAAGCCAAAGATTCAGTTAGAATAAACGTTAAAATCTAATGTTGCTCTGAGCTTCGTTACAACTTAAATATATTTGAAGTGATGATATGGGTAGGGGAGGGTGAAATCTTGCAAAAGACAATACATACACAATGAGATTATAATACACAAACACGTAGACATATTTAGATATATAAACACGCAAAAACGCGAACGAAACAGGAAATAGGTGTCCACGACCCTTATAAAAAAACAAAAAAAAACAACATATACATACAATGAAAGGCATATATAAGCGGTCATATACTGTTATACCAGAACATTACCTATTCTATTGTAATAGACTCTCCCACAGATAATAAGTAGTAGTAGCAGTGGCCAGTTGAGCTCAGTGGAGTTGAGCGAGTCAGTCGATGTCAGACATTGAAGTATCAAACATCACAACTATGAACGTGGAACCACCTCTTAACTGCTGGTGTTCCCAGGTCCACCCTGACCCGGGGTGATAGCACCTGTTAGGGTACCAGCTATGGGCAAATAATTAACCTGGACACTGTGGTAAAAACACTATGAAAGTGTAGAAATAGGTTTTAATACCAGAAATACTTCATAAAAATTTATTACCAGCAATAATTTTTTGTAGAAAAAAAAATTATTACTAGCAATATACTTTTTGAAGGAAAACTATTACCAGAAATAGATTTTTAACAAAAACAAAATATTAACAGCAAAATAAATTTTGTCGGCATTAAATAAACCATTGGCGTTGATATGCTGTAAAACAAACCAAACCATTCGTCCATGCTTAGAATATTGCTGCCATATATGGCCCGGTGCAACTGGAATTTACATAGAGCTTCTTGATAAAATCCAAAGAAGAATCAGCAATATTATTGATCCTGACCTGGCGTCTCGGCCTTAGTCCAACCAGCGTAAAGTTGCTTCCCTATGTCTTTTCTATAAATACTCTCGTCGTAGTTTATTTCGGATGAGCTCTTCGCTATGGTAGCTAGACTTTATGAATTTAAGTGCAGTACTAGATTGGCGGTAAGGTCTCATCAATTCACATTTGAACTGGCCAAATGTAACCGTAAGTTTTATGCTAGCAGTCTCTTTTCTCACACTTCTCGCTTGTGGAAATCTTTTCCGACTGTACGCTTTCCAACCAACTCTAATGTTCAAAAATTTAGATGCAGTTTCAATCGTTATCTGCTGTCTTCCTGATTATTCTTCAATTGTTTTTGCTTCTTTACTGCCTTGCATGAGGTGAAATGATTTTTTAAGAAAATAATCCGAATCTAAATAGTGTAAAGAATTATCAAAGATAGCACACGCACACACAGACACACACAGACACACACGCGCGCGCGAACACACACGCACGCACACACACACACACACACACACACACACACACACACGCACAATAAATTCAAATCCAGATCATCCATAAAAAATGAAACCCCAATGTTTCAATCTCCTACCCTAATATAATGAGACTATGTTGCAACCATCCAGAAGTGGAAAAGCGTTTACGCGGCCTTGAGGGTGATGAATTATTTTTAATCCTATAAACCCTATCATACACACAATCTCTACAACTATACCCTTGTGCAAATTAATTGAAACAAAAACTTCCGTTATTATTTACTATTATTTCCTATTTAACCCAGTGCACATGTTAGTACACGTACATATTCACACACACACGTATATATATATATATATATATATATATATACATGGTGGGCTCTCTCGTCGTATTCGATGTATGAGGGTCAAGCAGCTCAGTTCCTAGGAACCGGCAGCCCAGACACCAGCACATATGATTTGATTATAGTGGTGAAGGCTTTTGTGCAGAACCAACCACGCATTTGGAAGGTCCAAATAGAGAGATCTGGTGCACTACGTGCCACAATGTCCCCGAACGAGCATCCGCAGGTTTTGAATTCACAGTTGTCCTTCTCCCAGACCAGTTGCCATCCAAGGCTATAGAACCCTGACTGCCCTGCTATTTACCCATAGCTGGGGTGGGGGGAGAAGAAGATGATTAATCTTTCCCAAGGGAATTAGCACGTAAGTGAATAAATGGATATGACTGGAATCACCAGTAGACTCATCCAACAATTTCCGACACCTCTGCCCTGTCCTCACATTGACGCTCTGAAACATTCTGAAATGTTCATATTCGAGCTTCTGGTGCGAATGCCAAGTAGTACAGCAAGACGTTTCCAAATTTCTGGCGGAGTGTATTGTGTCATGGTGCTATTTTTCTCACAGACAGTGCCCAGGTGGCCCGACTATACTGTGCCGTCGATAAAATCAAAAACAAACAACGCGCATGAGTGAAATTAAAAATAAACATGGCGACAATTTAGCTATCGGACCTTGTCGGAAATTGTTGGATGAGTCTACTGGTGATATAAAAGACGGCAGATCGGAAACTTCACTCTGATCGTTCTGATAAGAAAAGAACTACAGCATTTGCTGGTAAGGGCCTCAGACTCAACACGTAGGACTACATCAAGTGCCTTGAGGTGGTAGTGTTGCCTTGGGTCAATAGAGTGGCAGCCGGAAGACCATATGTATGGCAACAGGACTCTGCACCATGTCACACAAGCAGGGGAACCCAATCATGGCAGTCAGACAATTTCTTCGAACACATCGTCTCTTACATCTGGCCAACTAACTCTCTAGCCTGCAACCCACTGGATTAATATGTGTCAGGCGCAATTGAGCGTGAGGCCAACAAAACTCTTGAAACATCAAAGATGAACTGAATGCAAGGATTATTGTAGCGTTCACCAACTAAAATAAGGAAACCACCCAGAAGAGTTGCAGGAGATTCAGAATTGTTTGAAGCCAATGGCGATTTTATTGAACAAAATTCCTCTTTACAATTTCAAGATATTTTGTGTAATTTTGGTAAATATATCAATCAAAATGAGATATCAGTATTATGTTTATTTTTTTTGTAATTTAGACGACAATTTATCCATATATATAAATGTTAAATTCATTTTTATTTAACGTTCTTTTTAATAAGATATCATTTTTATTGTTTCAACGTTCAGTTTTTATGAATATTCGTATTTGCCAATCAAAAATAGTCCTTGACAGGATTAGAACCCAACTTCGGCCATAAAGGATCGTTCCTTTGGCAAGGTTGAATTAGATAAGCAAAATTCAACCAAAAGCGTAAATGACGGTTCTGTATAGGATGCAGGTTCGAATGCTGTCAAAGGACGAATATTTTCTATGAAAATTGGGAGACCCAGGCGGTAAATGTTATTTAATACTGTTTATTATAAACAGTGCTTTTTTTAAATACTTGTATATATAAAAAAGAACGTTAAACATAAAATGTATTTAGGGGGATAAATAAATTGTCGGATTTTGTTCATTTTTAATATATATAATCATATTTTAAATAAATTTTTATATATATATATATATATATATATATATATATATATATATCGTTTATACTGATAAGACATAATAACATTTTAGGATCAAGATTTTCTTATTATTATTATTATTATAAAACTTCAACTCCTGAGGATGACGAATACATATTCTTCCCATCACTAGTAATCACGCCAAAACTGAAAAAATTCGTAATTAGACATTAAACTCATCCAACTCTTTCCGAATCCTCTGCGCTTTCCTCAAATTGACACCGAAACACTCAGAAATCTTCGTATTAGTATTCCGGTGCGAATGCCAAGCAGTACAGTGTGTCACTTCCATATTTCTGGCGGAGTTAATTATGTCATGCTGCCCCTTTTTCTCACAGAAGGTGCCCAACTGAACCTACTATAATGTGCAGTCGATAAAATAAAGAAAACAAACGCGCATGCGTGAAAACGAAATATAAAATGGCGACAATTCACCCATCGCACCCTACATACACACACACGCACACATATAATACTATGTGAAATTTTAAGAAAATATATGTTTAAAAAATATTTCTAGGAATTAATTTCAACTATTCCCTCTTTGTACGTTCTCTTATTTCTTTCTCTGTCTCCATCTGTCTTTTCCTCACTATCTCTTTATCTCTCCACCTCTAATACAAACACACACGGACTCACACACATATAGACATACACAAATACACACATATATATGCACGTAGATTTCGGTTCAAGAATACCGAATTATGCTTGATCGTTAACAGCTAGGAATTCTTGACATCCTCGTCAACTATCGAACACTTTAATGAACGAGTCCCAATTACCTGGCTTCCTTATCCAGGCGATTATTTTAACTTGGAGCCAAGGGATCGTCAGTTAGTCTATTTCGTGTCACCCTGAAATCTCCGCTTCGACCCCTATCTCCCTGTGCTTTCTTAAATAGCTATCCTGCCAATCCACCTCAACTCATCCCCCGCCTGCTGTTTGTATCCTTATTTTTTTCGCCCCCTTTCGAACGATGTCATAATTCACACCTGAGGGGAACCACTTGATCAACTTTGCTTATTCGTTAATGGTTCTGAGGATCTAACACGGGGTTAAGCCACGCCGATGCTGTTACTTTATTCTACGCTTGTTTTACTTGTTTTGTTTGAAGGTGTATTTTGATTAGAGTTTAAAATGGAGAAAGAGGAAAACGAAGTTCCAAGGAAAACTGGACGTGAATGCCGAAAAGAAAGTTCAGCAAGAGGAATGGGATAAAAAAATGGTGGAAGAGCAAATTGGGAAAATTAAAGAGGTTGATAAGAAAGAAAGAAAAAAAAGAAAGAAAGAGAGGAAGAAAGAAAGAAAGACAGAAATAAAGAAAGAAAGAGAAAAGAAAGAAAGAAAGAAAGAAAGAAAGAGAAAAGAAGGAAAGAGAAAAGAAAGAAATAAAGACAGAGAAAAGAAAGAAAGAGTGAAAGAAAGAAAAGAAAGAGAAAAGTAAGAAAGAGAAAAGTAAGAAAGAAAAAAAAGAAAGGAAGAAAGAAAAGGAAGAAAAAGAAAGAAAGAGAGGAAGAAAAGAAAGAAAGAAAAGAAAAAAGGGAAGAAAAAAGAAAAGAAAGGAAGAAAAAAGAAAGAAAGAAAAGAAAGAAAAAAAAAAATAAAGAGAGGAAGAAAAAAAAGAAAGAAAAAAGAAAAAAAGAAAGAAAAGTGAAAGAAAGAAAGAAAAAAGGAAAGAAAGAAAGAAAGAAAGAAAGAAAGAAGAAAGAAGAGAAATGAAAAAGAAAAAAGAAAGAAAGAGAGGAAAGAAAGAAAGAAAAAAAGAGAAAAGAAGGAAAGAGAAAAAGAAAGAAAGAAAAAAAAAGAAAGAAAGAAAAAAGAAAGAGTGAAAAAAAAAAGTAAAAGAAAAAGGAAGAAAGAAAGAAAGAAAAGAAAGAAAGAAAAGAGGAAGAAAGAAAGAGGAAAGAAAGAAAGGAAGAAAGAAAGAAAGAAAGGAAGAAAGAAAAGAAAAGAAAGAAAGAAAAGAAAGAAATAAAGAAAAGAAAAGAAAAGAAAGAAAAAGAGAAAGAAAGAAAGAAAGAAAGAAAAGAGAAGAAGAAAAGAAAAGAAAGAAAGAAAAGAAAAGAAAGAAATGAGTAAAAGAAAAAAGAAGAAAAAAGAAAGAAAGAAAGAAAGAAAGAGAGGAAGAAAGAGAAAAGAAAGAAAGAGAGGAAGAAAGAAAGAAAGAAAGAAAGAAAGAAAGAGAAAAGAAAGAAAAAGAAAAAGAAAGAAAGAAAGAAAGAAAGAAAGAAAGAAAGAGAAAAGAAAGAAAGAAAGAAAGAAAGAAAGAGAGGAAGAAAGAGAGGAAGAAAGAAAGAAAGGAAGAAAGAGAGAAAGAAAGAAAGAAAGAAAAAAAGAAAGAAATAGAGGAAGAAAGGAAGAAGAAAGAAAGAAAAAGAAAGAAGGAAAGAAAGAGAAAAGAAAGAAAGAAAGAAAGAGTGAAAGAAAGAAAGGAAGAAAGAAAGAAAGAGAGACAGAAAGAAAGAAAGAAAGAGAAAAGAAAGAAAGAGTGAAAGAAAAAAGAAAGAGAAAAGAAAGAAAGAGTGAAAGAAAAAAGAAAGAGAAAAGAAAGAAAGATAGGAAGCGTGAAAGAAAGAAAAGAGTTGATGAAAAGGAATGAAGAAACATTTGAGACAAGATAAATGAAATAACATAAATGAAAAAATTCAAGAATGAGAAAAAGAGTAGAGAGAAGAAGAAAAATAGAAAGGTCGTCAAGAGAGAAGGCAAAAAGAGAGAAAAAAGCAGAAAGAAAAAGAGAAGAAGAGAAAGAAAGAAGACTGAAAGAAAAAGAGAACATATCGGTACTCTAAAAAAAGCGGAAAGAAAGAAATAGAGAAAGAGAAAAAGAACAAGCAAAGAGAAGATGAGAAAGTTCCAAAGACAGCAATATAGAAAAAGGTAAAAGCTATAGAAAGAAGAAAAAGAAGAAAGAAAGAAAACAGAGCGGAAAAGAGAAAATAACGGGATTCACAAAATAAAGAGAGCGGCACTCAAAAAAACGGTAAAGAAAGAAAGAAAGAAAGAAAGAAAGAAAGAAAGAATGTAAGAAAGAAAGAAAGAAAGAAAGAAACAAACAAACAAAAAGCCTGTAAAAAGAGAGATAAAATGAGAAAATTATTGGAAGCTGAAAGAAAGAAAGAAAGAAAGAAAGAAAGAAAGAAAGAAATAGCCTGTAAAAAAGAGAGATAGAATGAGAAAACTATTGGAGGATTAAAGAAAGAAAGAAAGAAAGAAAGAAAGAAAGAAAGAATGAACGAACGAAAGAAAGAAAGAGTGAAAGAACGAAAGAAAGAAAGAAAGAAAGAAAGAACGAACGAAAGAAAGAAAGAAAGAGTGAAAGAACGAAAGAACGAAAGAACGAAAGAAAGAAAGAACGAAAGAAAGAACGAAAGAAAGAAAGAAAGAACGAACGAACGAAAGAACGAAAAAAAAGCAAAAGAAAGAAAGGAAAAAGAAAACGAACAAAAGAAAAAGAAAGAAAGAAAGAAAAAAAAAAAAAGAAAGAAAGAAAGAAAGAAAGAAAGAAAGAAAGAAAGAGAAATTTTGCGAAGAAAAGTAAACCACAGGGAAGGGAAGAAAAGAATGGGAGACGCCAATGACAGAAAGAGTGGGCAAAAAAAAAGTGAAAGCGAAAAGAAGTTACTAAAAGAAGGAAAGAAACAAGAACGGAGCCCAGTGACTTAAAAGTGATGTGAAATCACAAAAGCGAGAAAGAAAAAGAGAAAGAAAAAAAGAGACAGAGAAGTATAGAAAGAAAGAAAGAAAGAAGAAAAAAAGAGAGAAAGAAAGAAAGAAAGGACAAAGAGAAGAAAAGGCACCGATGACAGAAAAGGGGGAGATGCTAAAAAACAGAAAGAGAGAAGAGAAAGTACCATATGAAGAAATAAACGAGACAGCTACAGAGGGAAGAAGAAGAAGAAGAAGAAGAAGACATTACTGACAGAAAAAGATAGAAAGAGATACAAAAAGAAAAAGCAACAGAGAGAAAGAAGGAGAGAAAGTTCCAAAAGTAGAAATCAACAGAAAGTGAAAGCGAAAGAAAGAAAGAAAGAAAGAAAGAAAGAAAGAAAGAAAGACCTGGAGTGAAGAAATGTCAAATACAGAGAGAGAGAAGGGGGGGGGGAAGTACTAAAAAATAGGAAGACAGGAGGGAGGGCAAAAAAGATAGGAAAAGAAAAGTCTTAAAAGAAAGAAAGAACGAAAGAAAGAAAGAAATCAATTAAAGAAAAAAGAAAGAAAGAGAGATAGAAGTAAAGAAAGGAAGAAAGGGATATAGAAGTGAAGAAGGAAAGAGAGAAAGAAGGCAAGAATTAAATAAAGAGGGTGAGGGAGATAAGTAAAGAAGAAAGAAAGAAAGAAAAAAGAAAGAAAGAAAGAAAGAGAAGAGAAGAGATAGAAACAAATAACAGAAAGAAACAAAGACGCGAAAACCTGAAATAGAGAAAAAGAGAAGGCATAAAAGAGAGAAAAAGAATGAGAAATAGGAAGAAAAGTGACTAAAGACAGGAAGAGCGAAAACGAGAAGACATTCAAGAGAGGAAAAGAGAAGAGATAACAGAAATAAAGAGGGAAATATATATATATATATATATATATATATATATATATATATATATGCATGTGTATATATATATATATATATATATATATATATATACGCCTCCAAATTAAAGCTCTTATATTCATCAATGACAAATTCAGAGATATATTATGAAAAAAAATGACGTTATACATTCAGATTTAAATCTGAGAACATTATATATATATATATATATATATATATATATGAAGAAATATACTCTTAAAGTGTGCTATATTTATGGGATAAAGTGCTCAATATCAGAGATAGAGCGTG
This sequence comes from Acanthosepion pharaonis, assembly GCA_903632075.3. Lineage (NCBI taxonomy): Eukaryota > Metazoa > Mollusca > Cephalopoda > Sepiida > Sepiidae > Acanthosepion > Acanthosepion pharaonis. The sequence continues at coordinate 29,736 of CAHIKZ030005110.1, forward strand.
TGTAAATATAAAAGTGAACATAGAAGATACGTTATTATTTATGGATACACTTATTTGAATAAATGTTCTCTTTAATTAAATAATTATAACCAGCGTTATAATGTTTCCAACAGTAAAAAAAACACCCTGCTTATAGTTACCGTTATTTAATTTTTATAGAAAATGTTAATGTCATTGTTTTTACCTGTATGTTTATTGTTGTTATTGGTTACCATACATACATAAAGGACAAAAGCATTACATTGGTCGAAGGATGACAGTATATCGGCAAAAAATTAGTATGACCCCGCTTTTAACTTACGGAAAGAGGTAAAGAAGTTTATTTTTTTAATTTCCATAATAAATCATTACTTATCTACCATCGGCTGAAGAAGTACAATCTTAGTACTGAGACTCAAAAGTCCTCATCTTTGTTGCCATATTTATTACAACGTTTCGGCCTTTCAGTATCTGTCTATATTTCTGAGATGAGGTATTATATACACTATTTACATTATTCGGATTATTGTCCTCATCTTTGTTGCAATATTTGTTACAACGTTTCGGCCTTTCAGTATCTGTCTATATTTCTGAAATGAGGTATCATGTACACTATTTACATTATTCGGACTATTGTCCTCATATTTATCGCCATATTTATTACAACGTTTCGGCCGTTGTACGCTCCGGCCTTCTTCAGGTTGTTGGAATGTCAAACTGAATCCTTTATTTTGATCACTGGTGTAGACTGTTCTAGTTCCACGTACCATGTTTTAACGGATGTCAGTTATCAGTTATCTCCTGTTTATTCCCCTCTCCAAGTTCTCCACTGCCTTAACCGGGTATTGAACTCACACTATTTGGGTTCTTTTGAGGACACATGACACAGTGGATAAAGCCGTTGGTTAGATCCAGTAGCAGGACCCAAAGAGTGTCATATACGGTCCAGTGCTTCTGCTATATATCTAGAGATCCTTGATAAAATCCAAAGATGAATTAGCAATATTACTGGTGTTGATCTGGTGTCTCGGCTTGAGTGGTTTTTCCACCACCGTAAAGTTTCTTCCCTGTGCCTTTTTTTTTGTTTATAAATATTTCCATGGTAATTGTTCGGATTATCACTTCGCTATGGTATGATTTCGTCCGGTTAACTGATATTTCTGTCACATTTAAGAATTGCAGGGGGTTTTATTACATTATTTTGCTTGGTTTCTTGTAAATAGTTGTGTTTTCATATTGTAACTACTAATTGGGGCTAGATTCCCCTCGCCCAGACAATGAATTGTACATATGGGGACTAGTTCGGATTTTCATAGAGACAATGTGGTATTACGGTGGATGTTGTAAGAAAGGTAAGAATGTGTTGATTGGTGTGAAGAATATTGTGGTATGTTTGGGTCAGTGTTTGTGGCTAGTTAAGTTTAACATTAAGACAGAACAAGACCGTCCTTTTCCCCATTCCCCATCTTTGGCCTTGTGTCACATTTTTCTGTATTGAAGCGGAAAAAAATATCGCTCTTCGCTATGGTAGTACCCAGACTTTATGAATTTAAGCGCAGGTACTAGATTGGCGACAAGGTCCCATCAATTTACAGTTGAATTGGCCAGATGTAACAGCAAGTTCTATGCTAATAGGATCTTTTCTCACGTTTCTCGTTTGTGGAACTCTCTTCCTGCTTCATGCTTTCCAGACAACTTTAATTGTCAAAAAATTAAATGCAATGTCAATCGCAATCTAATCTTCTGGTCACCCTTCTTTTGTTCTCGTTAATTAGTCAACTTTCTGTTTTCTAATTTTTCCACGGCCATTAACCTCCTTGTGTCTTAGTGGCTTTATTGCCTTGCTTGGGGTGATCTCGATTAAAAAAAAGAAAGAAAATTGTGTAAGGAAAGGTAAAGTATGGAAGACGCCAAGTGATGTAATGCAATGCCTAATTAACGAAAGTGAGTAAATGTCATTAATAAATTTTATTTTCTTATTTGTTTATATTTATTTTCTTTATTATTATTATTATTATTATTTTTAATATAATTATTATTTCCTCGAACGATTCCACCAGCGCTGCCTCCGTACAATCCTTAAAATACACTGGAGTGACTTTGTCTCCAATACTGAAGTTCTTCGAAAAGATGAAGATAATCAACATTGAGCTGAAGTCCCAGTTACGCTGCGCTGGACATGTTTCCAGGATGGAAAATCATCGCCGGCCTAAAATTTTATTATACGTCGAGCTCTCTACTGGCTATCTTTGCCGAGGTGCACCAAAGAAGCGATTCAAAGATGGCCTGAAAAATACTTTGTTGCCTGTCACATTATCCATTGCCAATGGTCAACCCTAGATGAAGAACCGTGACGCCTGGCGTCTTACCACCAACCATGCTGTCTCCAGCTTTGAAAATACCTGCAGGGCCGCTCTATGGGGACAAGACGCAGAGGAGGCAGTACTGCAACGCTATGCCATCGAGCCCAAGACAGACTTTCAGCTGCAACTACTGCGACCGTGTATCCCTGTCCTGCAGTGGACTTATCAGTCACAAACGTACCTGAAAGCGACGAGTACGGACTCCTTCTTGATCTTCATTTTGCGAAGCCAAGGCGAGACATTATTATTATTTTAATTATATATATTATTCATGTATTTCTTTTAAATGATAGAAAAGTGCCTCATACACGCAACTCTCTTCCAGACGTTTGAAGCTTTAATATCTGCTCACTTTAGTATCCTAACGTAAACAAAGCAATTTATAAAGATTTTTTTTAATTAATGAAACAGATTTTTATTACTTAATTTTATTTCAGTAGACGAGCGGCCGTTTCTTCTGTTAAATGGTGGACACAAATTCGAATTCTGCCGAAGAACTCGAATATTCAGTCCAGTAAACAAAAATAAATAAATATATTGTTTAATATATAAACGGGTGTCTACTCAAATATAAATATCGACTAAAAATAACTTTTACGTTATAAAAATCTGTCATATTAATGAATTAAAAAAAACAAATTGCTATAGTCTCCTAAATATAAAAATAATATTATTAAATAATAATAGTAGAAACCCTCATATCCGGAATCCCTCATGTCCAGAATGCCTCATATCCGGAATCCCTCATATCCAGAATGCCTCATATCCGGAATCCCGCATATCCAGAATGCCTCATATCCGGAATCCCGCATATCCAGAATTCTTCATATCCGGAATCCCGCATATCCAGAATGCCTCATATCCGGAATTCCTCATGTCCAGAATGCCTCATATCCGGAATCCCTCATATCCGGAATCCCGCAGATCCAGAATGCCTCATATCCGAACCTCATATCCAGAATGCCCATATCCGGAATCCATAGAATCCCCTGATATCCGGAATCCCTCATATCCAGAATGCCTCATATCCGGAATCCCGCATATCCAGAATGCCTCATATCCGGAATCCCTCATATCCAGAATGCCTCATATCCGGAATCCCGCATATCCGGAATGCCTCATATCCGGAATCCCGCATATCCAGAATGCCTCATATCCGGAATCCCGCATATCCAGAATGCCTCATATCCGGAATCCCTCATATCCGGAATGCCTCATATCCGGAATCTCGCATATCCAGAATTCTTCATATCCGGAATACCGCATATCAGATATGTTTTTGATGTGTATATTTAAACTATTTGGGTGATATATAACTTATTTGAAATTTCTGTTTCTCAGAAAATTTACTTGGGATAATTGCTTCTGCTTATTTCACCCTAATGGCTTGTATTGGTGCAAAAGATGATGGGAATAAGAGGAAAAGAACAACTTTGGAGTTATCACAAGAAGTGGAAATTTTAAACAGACTAGACACTGATGAAAGTATATTGTAACTAATGGCTGAGTTCAACATAGAAAAGTCAGCATTGCATGATATAAAATCTTCCAAAGAAACTATTCTCCAGCGTTCACACTGTCACAATGAACAAGGAAATTAAAAACATGATTGTGGTGAAACCTGGACTGAAATTGAAAAAAGCTATTGAAAAGCTATTGAAAAAGTTGTCAGTTTTATGTAAATAAAGCCAGCATTCAACTATGACGATTGTAATAACGCATGCAAAGTTAAAAATTGTCTTTCGTTTAAAAAAAATTCAAGAACAAAAGCAAAACGAAATGCGGAAAAAGTTGAGAATGACATTAGAAGAGAAAGAATCATCATGCAACAGCGATTAAAAAATCCTCGTTACATTATTTGTTTTGCATACGTGGCATACTTTATTTAATGAATTTTCATTAACATTACATAATTTATTTCTTTTTCCTTAAAATCAATTCCGTTATATTTCACTCACCATTAACTTATTTTGTTTTGAAAATAAATGTTAAGCCTGATTTCAGTTCTTTTATTTTAATCTAAATATAACCCCTCATATCCGGACTTTGTAACCAATTTCTCATATCCGGAAGGCCTTCTTAGTCCTGTTGTTAGGGATTCTACTGTATTAGTTAAGAACGGTTTTATCTTGATATATCAGCAGTAAAATGATGTGACCTAATTGCCAATCTAGTAGTCACCTTAAAGTCGCAGAAAAACTGTTAGACTAGAACTTGCAGTTAAATATTGCTAAATCCACAATAAAATCTAATTCTTGATCTAGTAGCACGCTCAAATTCATGCGATCGAGTTAATAAGGAAGAAAACACTATTGAACCACAGAATTATTTGAAGTAGTTTGTAACGTTAACATGTGATTTCATTTTTTTTTATTTTAATCTAAATATAACCCCTCATATCCGGACTTTGTAAACAATTCCTCATATTCGGAAGGCCTTCTTATTACGATTGTCAGGGATTGCACTGTAATAGAAGTAATATAAATGCCACAATATAAACATAAAAATAATATAACAATAAAAACATAATAAATGGGATAATGATAATAACAATATAAATAATAATAATAATAATAATAATAATAATAATAATAATAATAATAATAATAATAAATAACTAAGGAGAACTTTGTCTATGTAACGCTAGCAACTTCATCGGAGGAAAAAAAAAAAAAAAAAAAAAAAATTAATATGATGTGGCTTATAATTAGAGGTCTTTCCGCAGACTTGTAGGTAGTGTGTCCATAGCAGAAATCGAATGATAATAATAATAATAATAATAATAATAATAAAGTTGGGTGCGACATTAGATGACTCAGCAATATCTGAAATGTCGTTCAATCCAGTGACCAACTCAATCAATCAACATGGACGTTCGCACATGCGGGTAGTGCCAGAAATTGTCCAGTTCTCTCGGCGTTTCCCTTTTCGGGACAACTTTGACATCAGGAGTTGACCCTGACCCTCCCATTTTCAACTTGCAACGAGGGAGCTGCAACATGGGGAAACCTACAAACCCTGGAGCTGGACTTTGGTTAATTTCTCCCTCGGGGACAGAAGGCCACGCAGCGATGACACACGAGTTCAAAGGTTGGAAATGCCTAGCTGGCCAGTTTCGTTGCTGAAGTATTTGCGCATTTGCTGTGCTAATGATAATATTAGCAGGTTCCTTATAAGGAAACATTTGACATTCACTGACCGAACAGCCAGTACTGCTTGCGTTTGGATTTTATAAACATCTTTCACATAAAACACTTTTTCGGGAAAATAGGTTTCTCAAGTCTAGCAGCTGTTATTGCTCCTTCCAGTATTGACAGGAGTTTCCTTCCTAGCTTTTTTATTTGAAGTAGTGTGGAACGTTAATATCTTGATTATGTAATTATCTTCTCTTCCATTTAAATGTGCTATTCATTTTAGTTGTTGCTACTGTTGGTACTCCTCAAATGATGTAGTTACTGTTATTAGGTACAGTTCTTTGTTTGCGGTTCAATGTTCAAAGAAAGATGGTCTTTGCCAAGTCCAACAGGCTTCACTCGCTCACAGCCATTTTTAACTATTGATCTTAGAAAGCAGTTGTATACAGCTGTCAGTTTCCATACGTCTAGATGGATTAGACGCCATGCATGGGATTCATATGAGAGTCTCGGTCAGACGAGACTATTTTAGAACATGAAGACCTCTGTTAAATAACTACAAGGAGTTTCCGGGTTTAGTAGTAGTAGTAGTAGTAGTAGTAGTAATAATAATAATAATAATAATAATAATAAGAAGAAGAAGAAGAAGAAGAAGAAGAAAAAGAAGAAGGATGATCCTCTGTCTTCACTTGCTCAAAACCATTTATCTGAGAAAGTGTTTATATAGAGCTGACAGTTTAGATATTTCTGAACGTACTTGGCGCCGTGCATGGCATCCATATGAGAGTCTTTATTTGACGAGGTTAGTTTAGAAAAAGAAGACCTCTGTTAAGTAACTACAAGGGGGGTGCATCAGAGACTGACCAGCTCTGATGAGGTCGACTTTGGTGAGGGGTGTATGATGTTTACAAGACCCGAAACTTCCCAATGACCCAATTGAGAACATCACTGACGACGTCCTCTAGCGCTAAAAGGCGTATATTCAAAGAAGAAGAAGAAGAAAAAGAAGAAAGATGTTTATTTTTAATATCAAGAAATTGTTAATGCTATGGCCATTCTAAAAAAAAAAAAAAAAAAAAAAACAGGATTCTTCTTACAACCTGAAATATGTTTCAGCTTTAAATAACCAGAAAAAAGGTTCATGAGCTCAAGTAATATGATTTCTGTTATTTGGAAAAAGTGCTTGCGATTATGCAGCGCCAGATTCACAAGGTTTGAAAAGTTATTGTTCTCGGTAAGACCTACAGGTTTTATTCGCTCGAAGCGTTTTTTTAACCATTGATCTAAGAAAGCCGTTGTCAACAGCTGACAATTTACATATTACGGAACGTATTTGGTGCCATGCATGACATTCATATGAAAGTCACTATCTGACGAGGCTAGTTTAGTACAGGAAGACCTCTATTAAGTAACTACACGTTTCCGGTTTTAGTAGTAGTCGTAATAATAATAATAATAATAATAATAATAAGGATGATCTTCGCCATGATCCTTCGTCTTCACTCGCTCAAAATCCATTTTTAACCATTGATCTTAGAAAAAGGTTCTATACAGCTGATAGTCTAGATAATTCTAAACATATCTGGCGACATGCATGGCATCCATATGAAAATTTAATCTGACGAGGTTATTTAAGATCATGACTCCGGGTTTTAGGCCAGTTTGCGTTGTTGTGCGAAATTTCTTCTGAGGCAGCCTATTCTACGCTCAATTTTCTCTTAGACTAAATTTGTAATAACTGATCGATAATGTATTTGATTTTTAGTATTTACTAATTCCACATTCTGTGTTTTTTTTTAGGACGGATTCAGGGTATGCACCATAATTTGTTTCATTCCAATTCCAGATTATAGTTTCTACTTTGGAAAGTTTTACCTTGACTCCTATTTATTGGAACACATGGTAGAGACTGTTGATTCTCTGTTTTCCCAACTATGAATAACTATGTCATCAGCATCGTACCCTTATTCGTCAGTACAATGGCCTCGGAAGAGAAAGCAGGATCACTGTCTTCTAGTGGTCGATTCCTGTTAAGCAGAGTTTCTTCCAGGCCCAGAATGTTGCATCTGGCGCGGATGGACATGTTGGGGATCCGGTCGGAGAGGCACACGTGCAGGATACGGCGGAGGCAGTAGTGATCGAAGACCTCAAGCTTATGAAGATCCTCTCTGCGCAGTGGCCAGGTCTCACAACCATAGAGAAGAATTGTTCTGACCATGGCTTCGTAGATTCGCAACTTCGTGGATCGTCTTATCTCCTGGTGAGACCAAAGTCGTTTTTGAAGACGGACAAAGGCAGCTCTAGACAAATTTATACGGATGGTGATTTCGTCCTTCACTTGACCAGTGGATGTAAAATTGGCGCCAAGATATTTGAAGCTTTCGATCTCTTCCACAGCTTCACCATCGAGCGTTACAGCCAATCGATCAGTTGGTTCGGCCACGTGCTGCGGCGGCCTGGTTATGAGTTCGTCCGTAAACTGGTGGCGCCAAATGCACCCGCTTGTTGGAGGAAGCGCCGAGGTGGTCAACTTAAGATGTGGCTCGCCACGGCCAAAGCAGATATGGAACTCATGTCCGGTCCTCGTGTTTTCGGCGTCCGACGCTGGAATCGCGAATGACTCGATCATGTCGATTCTGCTGCCGATCGACGGGGGTGGATGGCCTTGACGCGCGATGCGGTTAATTCATTTGGAGCCGGTTCAACCCACCCCGTGTAAATGCCGTTACAAGACAAGAAGAGAGAGAGAGTGGTCGATTCGTATGGGATATATTATGGGATGCTTAAATCGTCAATGCTCAGATCAACACATCTGTGTTTTTAAAGATCATAATCTAGGAAAAGATTAAATAGGCTGAAGCTCTCTCCTTGTCGTATTCTTGATGAATTTTGAAATATTTCCGTGCTGTGTTCCTTAATATACATGTAAGATTTTATAGATTGATTCAGTTCCTCTATTAAATCGATGCATTTGGAGTTTGGAAGGCGTTTTCAGATGGATGAGAAGAGGAAATCTATATTGATGTGGTCATATGCTGTAGTGAAGTCGACAATGCACCTATACAGTTTCCTATTAGAAAATGCATGGTCATCCGTAAAAAGATGAGCCCAAAATGTGATTTACAGGTCGGGGGCACTAAAATTAAACAGGCGCGGAAGCTTAAATATCTGCAAAATGTTTTGACAGAGGACGGGAAGTGCGTCGCTGAGATCCGTAGACGTATTGGGATGGCCAAGGACGCATTCCAAAACCCGGGCAGAGTATTGCAAGACAGGAGGATCTCTTTGGTAACAAACAAAAGACTACTGAGCTGTTACGTCACATCTGTCTTCCTTTACGGCAGCGAATGTTGGACGATCTCCTCAAAGATTAAGAAGAGACTCGAGGCGACGGAGATGTGGTTCTACAGAGGGATGCTGAGGATATTATAGACCGAGCGTGTGAGCAACGATGAGGTCTTGGAGAGGATGCAAACAAGAAGGAGGCTTATACTTAACATCAGGAAGAGGCAACTGAAGATTCTGAGACAAGTAATGAGAAAAGAGGGCCTGGAGAATCTGATACTCACAGGTCGCATAGAAGGAAAGAGAGAAGGGAAAGCAACGCATGACATACCTGGCGGGCTTGAGCAAATAGATGACAGAACTTATTCTGGGAAAGGTGGCAGAGGGACGGAACTTATTGAGAGGTACAAGGGATAGGGTGAAGTGGAGAGCCATGATCGCCTACGTCCTGAAAGAACACGGCACGTAAAAAAGAATATTAGAGTGATAACAAATTTAACTATCTGGGAATATGTTAACAGACGAGAGACAGACGCTTTAGAAAAACGAATGCTGCCTTTTAGAAATGGTGAAAAATAAGAAGAACGAGAAAAATGAAGAAAACGAGAATGAGAAAAAATAATAAAAAGCACAACAAATGAGTACAAAGTGAAAGAATAAAAATGAAGGATAAAGAAAAAAGTGAATAACAATGAGAACGAGAAGAAAAAGAAAAGACAATCAGAAAAGAGAAAAAAGAGGGCGAGAAAATGAAGAAAAAGTAAAACGGGGAGAGTGAAGAAAAAGAGGAGGAGAAAAAAGAATAAAAAATGGAGGAAAAAAGAAAACAAAGAGAGCGAGAAAATGAAGAAGAAGAAAACGGGGAGAGTGAAGAAAAAGAGGAGGAGAAAAAAGAATAAAAAATGGAGGAAAAAAGAAAAGAAAGAGAACGATAAAATGAAGAAGAAGAAAAGAACAGAAGGGAACGAAGAAGAAAAAGAGCCAGAAAAAAACGGAGAACAAGAAAAAGAAGAAAAGAAGAAAGAATAAGAAAAAAAGAAGAAAGAAAACGATAAAAAGTGCGCGGAAAGGGAGAACGAATAAAAGGAAGGAAAAAAGAGAAAAGAGAAGAAAAAAGGGAAAAGAATGAAGCAAAAAATAAAATGTGAAAAGAGAAAAAAGAGAACGAGAAAAATGAAGAAAAAGAAAACGTGAAAAGGGAAGAAAAAGTAGACGGAGAAAAAAGAATAAAAAGTGGAGAAAAAAAGAAAAGAAAGAGAAAATGAAGAAAAGAACAGAAGGGAATGAAGAAGAAAAAAGCCAGAAAAAGAAAACGGAGAACGAGAAAAAGAAAAAAAAAAACAAAAGAGAAGAGGAAAAAAGAAGAAAAAAGAAGAAAGAAAACGATAAAAAGTGCGAGGAAAGGGAGAACGGCTAAAAGGAATGGAAAAAGAGAAAAGGGAAAGAAAAAACGGAAAAGAATGAAATGTCAAAAGAGAAGAAAGAGGGCGAGAAAAATGAAAAA
>CAHIKZ030005110.1:45000-82500 GCA_903632075.3 Acanthosepion pharaonis
TACGTAGTCCTGTGATGTTTTGTTGAAATGGGTTGAAAAATGTAGGAAATCCGATCCAATATATAAACGTACAGACACACACATACACACACACACACACACACACACAACCTGGATTTTATAATAAGTATGATATATATATATATATATATATATATATATATATATGATGACTTCTCCCGTCGAGTTCGACGTAAGAGGGTCCGACGACCACGAACTAATTATCTGCATGCCTACGACGAGCCTGACTTTTCAGACCGGCTCACAAACAGTACAGAAGAATGTATTGTATTCAAGTACAGCAGGAACACTGTTAGATATTTTGCTTTCTCGTTTTATGTAGTCGACTGATGCTTACTTCTCAGTGCAGCTATATCAATGTTGTACTTCTTTAGCTCGAATGCGACCAGAGTTGTTTTTCATTCTGGTGGTGAGTTGTTGTCCTGAGAATTCTAAGTGACAGGATGAAGTTGATGTTGTTTCGTAGAGTTTTTCGCTGAAGCCGGATATGTGTGGAACTAATTAGATGTAGTTGTCAGAAAACCAACACAATGATTTGTGATGAAGGCCTGTACCGAACCATTCACACTTTTTGGATCTGTTGATAAAAAATTAACGGTGCAAAAGACTTGCCACGGAAACTCCGAACGACAGTCCTCATGTGTTATTATCGGGGATTTTAACGTCTCCGGATCACAGTCAGTATCAGCCAGTATACGCCAGTATACGCCTCTCGGCAGACACATGCAATATAGTGACAGGGTTAAGCTGTCATGAATTTTCCTTCCTATCTGAAGTCTTTTTATCTGAAACCAACACTAAAAGGATTGCTAACCAAAACTCAGAGAGACTCCTTTCACCCTCATCAAGGGCAGGTAGCTCACGCCAGTTCTCAACCTGATACTTTACATAGTTCCGCTGGAGCTATGTAAAGTACCAGGTTGAGAATATATATATATATATATATATATATATAGGGTGTCCAAAAAAATTGATATCATTTCGCAACCCAATAATTTTGGCAATTCTTGTTGAAATAACTTCAAATTTTCATATAATATATAGAAACAGATCAAGATTTAACTTAATGTTTAAATTTAATTTTATTTAATCTTTTATTTTTGTTCTGTTTTCAGGTTTTGCCATGTCGTTCACTCTCAAAGGGAAGTCGTTCTGGTCTTGGAATATGTATGCACAACAGTCCCTCAAGACTTTGCAGTGTGTCTTCAATACAAAATTTGGAAAAACGGCACCAAATGGCAAACAAATTTGGACTTGGTACCAAAAATTTAAAGAGGAAGGCTGCTTATGCAGTCCTAAAGGATCTGGTAGACCATCATCAACATCAACGTGTTTGGCAATAGCTTAAATACCAACTTGACGTGTGCCGTGTAACATTGATATATTGTACACTTATGAAAACAGTTCCATAATAAACTTATGATGTTCAACACGTAAACTGTTCAATTTCATTGAGCTGGACTTGGCAGTTTTTAAGATAATTGCTTTTAAAACGATTTCATTATTAGGGAGACAACCTGTATTTAAGCAATAATAAAAACACCGCATTTTTAAATCAAAATATTATATATATATATAGAACAATATACAAAATATATACGATTACATATATTTTGTTGTATTTGTGCGTTTTAAAATTGTGTATACACGTACGGTTTATTTGTGGGCGGCCGTACAATCGTATGTACTTACCGACTTCGTTTTCTATTTCTTCATTATACCAGATCTACTTTTCCTTTATTTTTTCTGTTCTTTCTCTCTGTGGTCTTGGGTCTTTCTATTGACTAAGCTCTGGGCTGGAGACACGGTGGTGTAATGAATAGCACTTCAGACTGAAGAATTGAAGAACCGAGTTCGAATTTCAGTCAGGCTCCTTTTATTCACTTACGGAGTGTACAACGGCCGAAATGTTGTGAATATGGCAGAGAGGCTGAGGACAACAGTCTGAATTATGTAAATAATAAAAGTAACCAAATATATATGGTTCTTTTCTAAGCATAGCCCAAGTCCTAAAATATGGGTCACCTAGTGAGTATCGAACTCACTTTTGTCGTAACTGATCCAGCAAGACAAGCTTGCTAACCTTTACACCACGTCGAGGTGATATATATATATATAACCCTACACTTAAAATCGTGAAAAATTATGTGATTGTAGAAACCCAGAAGACTGCCCATTGGAAAATAAATGCCGCGTAAAATCTGTGCCATACCAATGTACTATCTCATCCATTGAGAATACTAATATGATATACATTGGGTCTACGTAGAATGAATTTAAAAGCAGGTGGAGGCAGCATAAGTGCTCCTTCAACAATATTAATAAAAGAAATCAGACATATCTATCTAAATATTTTTGGCATTTGAAGGAAATGAATAAAACACCAAAGTAAAATGGAAAATTATAAACAAAACTAGAACTTGTAAAACTTGGGATGACCCATGCCTACATGAAAAACTACACATTATTAAGTTTTTAAATAATGAAAATTTATTAAACAATAGACATGAGTTGACGGTTTTTTGCCGACATCATCAAATTTTTGCATTGAATAATTAGCATAAAAAACAAACAAACAATAAAATAATAGATACAAATTTTAAACTCCATAGCCTAAATAAAAAGTTTAAATGCCCTACCCAATAAAAAAAGGATAACCCTTTATGAAGTCGTCAAAAAAAAACAAATGTTAGCGAATTATGACAGTTTTTTTTTATATACACAAAACCCTTTCAGAAAAAAATAAAAAAAATAAAATAAATAAATCTCCATAGACACTTAACCAGACTAGATGATGTCATCTTCCGCTTTAAATTTAGACACCCCAACCTTACCCTGACTTGACCTCTTTGAATGTAACTGAGATATTGATACAAATTATTAACCCTTACGCCCCTTTTCTTTAAATAATTGCTCTAGCCGTTACCATAGTAATTTTAATTTTAATAATGAATATGCTTACAAAACGCGTAAATTTCAGGAATTAGTTATTCCAAAAAAATTTCTCTTGAAGATGGAACAGAGCTTGTTACTTTAATTCAATTTAATTCAAATAATTATATTGAAGTTTTGAAACATGAGAACTCTTATGTAGCGATGGAATCATATTTTTAAATAAATAATTACATATATATATATATATATATATATATGATACCCAGCGCGACTAGACACCGAATGCTTCAAGCCAGGATCGAAACCCGACCGATTTGGTGTCAGTCTTCTACCAATGAGCTATCGTCACTCGGTTGAGTTCGGAAAGTGCCAAATAAGCAGCAACAATTCATACAAACAGTTTTAATTCTGATTTACACCTCATTCGGAAATTGGGAAAAAATTTTTTAACAGACTGCTGAATTTGTTCTGCTGTATTTACGATAAATTCTAAATGAAAATTAAAGGCCCCAAAAAGTGGGGTCCCTTATATAAACAATACAATGTGATAGGTCCTGATCTGGCATCTCGTCTGTAGTCACTTTATCACAGACATGATGTGGCTTCCCTCTGTCTTTTCTACAAGTATTTTCATGGCAACTGCTCTGACGAGGTACTTTCACTGGTTCTCAAACTTCATGAATTTAAGCGAGCTACTAGGCTGGCATCTTGGTCCCACCCTTTCACTGCCGAAACAGTTAAATGTAACCGCCTCTTCTACTCCAACAGCTTCTTCTCTCACACTTCCCGCCACTAGAACTCCTTTCCTATCATTTGCTTCCCTAACAGCTACCATCTTCAAATAATCAAATGTAATGTCAATCGACATCTTCTGATTCCTTGATCTTGATCCCCGCCCTTCTCTATATCCTTTCCTCAAACACGCCTCTTTAACTCTTCCTCTCACTCTCAGTAACCCTCCCTCTTTACTCTTCTTCTCACTCTCAGTAACCCCTCCCTCTTTACCCTTCATCTCACTCTCAGTAACCCCCCTCTTTACTCTTCCTCTCACTCTCAGTAACACCTCTCTCTTTACTCTTCCTCTCACTCTCAGTAACCCCCCTTTTTACTCTTCCTCTCACTCTCAGTAACCCCTCCCTCTTTACTCTTCCTCTCACTCTCAGTAACACCCCTCTCTTTACCCTACCTCTCACTCTCAGTAACCCCTCCCTCTTTAATCTTCATCTCACTCTCAGTAACCCCTCCCTCTTTAATCTTCCTCTCACTCTCAGTAACGCCTCCCTCTTTAATCTTCCTTTTCATTCTCAGTAACCTCCTCTTTACTCTTCTGCTCACTCTCAGTAACCCCTCCCTCTTTAATCTTCCTCTCACTCTCAGTAACCACTCCCCTCTTTACCCTTCCTTTCATTCTCAGTAACCCTCCTCTTTACTCTTCTGCTCCTCACTCAGTAACCCTCCCTCTTTACGCTTCCTCTCCTCTCAGTAACCCCTCCCTCTTACTCTTCATCTCACTCTCAGTAACCCTCCCTTTACTCTTCATCTCACTCTCAGTAACCCCTCCTCTTTACGCTTCCTCTCACTCTCAGTAAGCCCTTCCTCTTTACTCTTCTTCTCACTCTCAGTAACCCCTCCTTCTTTACTCTTCCTCTCACTCTCAGTAACCGTCTCTCTTTACTCTTCATCTCACTCTCAGTAATGCCTCCTCTTTACTCTTCATCTCACTCTCAGTAACCCCTCCCTCTTTAATCTTCCTCTCACTCTCAGTAACCACTCCCTCTTTACCCTTCCTTTCACTCTCAGTAACCCTCCCTCTTTACTCTTCTGCTCACTCTCAGTAACCCCTCCCTCTTTACGCTTCCTCTCACTCTCAGTAACCCCTCCCTCTTTACTCTTCATCTCACTCTCAGTAACCCCTCCCTCTTTACTCTTCTTCTCACTCTCAGTAACCCCTCCTTCTTTACTCTTCCTCTCACTCTCAGTAACCCTCTCTCTTTACTCTTCATCTCACTCTCAGTAATGCCTCCCTCTTTACTCTTCATCTCACTCTCAGTAACCCCTCCCTCTTTACTCTTCATCTCACTCTCAGTAACGCCTCCCTCTTTACTCTTCATCTCACTCTCAGTAACCCCTCCCTCTTTAATCTTCCTCTAACTCTCAGTTCTTGCGGCGCTTCCGCCTTGCTTGGGGTGATAGGCTTTAAAAATATACACGGTTTCATAGATGTTTACCCAGCTTTAAAAAAAAACAAACCCTCTTATTTGATACAACAACAATAGAAATAAACACAGTCCAATTGATAATAAACCAGAGACAAGGCAGGTGCTAGTCACAATTCTAATTTTATTTACCTATTAAGATTTTGCTTGTACTAAATATTTTTTTTAATTTCTTTTTTTTTTTCCTTTTTTAACTGTAGTGAATTTAGTCTTCCCCTTTTTGAAAACATTGTTTGAATATTAGATCCTCGATTTTTTTCTTGACCTCTGACTCCTACAAATATTGGTCGGTGTCTTAATTCCTCGCTCACAGAGGTGGAGAAATGTCACCCCTAGCTTAATTTTCCCCGAAGAAGCTACGTGAAAAAAAGATAATCGTCGCCAGATATTTTTTTTTGTGTGTATCTCTTTGAATTTTACTCCTAATTAAAAGGTATCACAAATGTTTACACAGCTTAAAAGCCTCTTATTTAAAGCAGCAAGAAAGAAAATAAACTCAGTATAACAGACAATAAACTACAGGCCAGGCAGGTGTTAATAACAATTGCTTACAAAAGGTATTTAATATCGTCAATATTTCTTCTTTGAAATTGAACGTCTTTTGTCTCAAAGACAGGAAGTTCACTGAAATTCATTCAAAATATAAATAAAAGGAATTTGTAAACTTTTCATAACATTAATGTTAAAACAAAGCATCTTTTGCCGGAAATTCGAAAAAAAAGTTTTGACATTGCATTAAGAAGAGGAAACACACAATGATTAAATATCCCGTTTATTTTTATTCTTTAATATCGTGAAAAATTAAATGGTAAATGAAATGTAAGTACGACATGAAGCTTTTAATGGATAAAATGGTACAAGTTGACTTTTTAAAATTACACATAGGTAGCTGTACAAGGAGTTCGTATTATACACAAGGATGTAATTTATTCCTTGCATTTAGCTTCAGAAACACAGTGTAGGGTTATGAACAAGGATTTAATTTATTCCCTGTTTTTAGCATCAGAGACACATGGTCGTATTATACTCAGGGATTTAATTTATTCCTTGTTTTTAGTTTCAGAAACACGGGGTCGTACTATACTCAAATATGTAATTCATTCCCTGATTTTAGCTTCAAAAACACGAGGTCGTATTATACTCAAGGATTTAATTTATTCCTTGTTTTTAGATTCTGAAACACGGGGTCGTATTATGAACAAGGATTTATTTTATTCTCTATTTTTAGCTTCAGAAACACGGGGTCGTCTTATACTCAACGATGTAATTTATTCCGTTTTTAGATTCTGAAACAGGGGGGTCGTATTATACTCAACGATGTAATTTATTCCTTGTTTTTAGCTTCAGAAACACGGGGTCGTCTTATACTTAACGATGTAATTTATTCCGTTTTTACATTCTGAAACGGGGGGGGTCGTATTATACTCAAGTATATAATTTATTCCGTTTTTAGATTCTGAAACAGCGAGTCGTATTATACTCAAGGATTTAATTCCTTGATTTTAGCTTCAGAAACACGGGGTCGTATTATACTCAAGTTATTCTATACAAAAAAATTATACATCTTTTTGTATATATCTGGCACTTCGTAGCAGAATATGGCCAACCGAAAAAATGAACTTATGATATCGAGCAATTCTTCCGCATTAAATTTTAAATCTTCTCCGGTAAAGACCTACCCGCTAGGTAAGCACTTCAGGGACAGATTAACAAATCATCATCATTGTCTGCCGTCAAATGGCAGGTGTTACATCAGAGACTTCCCTCTCCTTGCTGGAGAAGAGGTCCATCACTCCCAGCGAGTTTACTACATCAACATCGGCAAATCTACGTCTTCATCCCACTGTTCTAGATTGCCTTTAATCCCATCAAAATATCCATAAGCCCTTCGAGAACTATTGCTTTTAATTCCTACTCTGTGTCTAACCACCCTCCTCGACAGAAAAGCCTGGTGAGCAAATCGGTTTAGTCACCAATAATCCAATCATTCGGCAGCTTTTACTAGGTTACACAGTACCAATAACACTTTTTGAGTCACCTGAATGTACTATAAACAATTTCTGAACAAAAAGAATGCATTACACAGATTGACCTTCAAAACTGTCACGCTTGCACACTAAGTTATATGTCTCGCTCACTTCTGTTGTCTACAGTGGTGATCGGAAGGAACGTGTGTAGAGTGTGGCACAGTCAGTGACCATTTACTTCTGCAACAATTTTGGACAAGAAAAATAACCCCTAAGACCGACAACCACTATATTCCCCAGATCTCTCCACTTGCGAATATTTTCCTCTTTATAAAAATGAAATTCTAGTAGAAAGAACAAGATTTCAAGACATCGAGGCAATCCAAGTAAATGCAACGAGGCAGCTGCTGGCTACCTCCACAAAAGACTTTTAAGAATACTTCCATCAGTGGAAACGACGCTGGATGTGTGTGGCTTTAGAAGGCGAATACTTCGAAGGAGATTAAATGCCGAATTGATATGTGTTGTAGTTTTATTTTTTATAGCACCATTTTTGATACTTTTTGATCAACACACACACACCGTAATATCCTAGTAGTGTTTCATATCCTAGTAATATAACATATTAAAACTGATCCACAAAAAGAGCACAATGTATCTATTATTACAGAGCAAATAAATCAGTATATAAAAAATCCAAAATAATGAGATAATTTTGGGTTTTTTTATGTCGTAATATATATATATATATATATATATATATATATATATATATATATATATATTATTAAAAAAAGAAAGAATAGTAAGATATATAATCCGGTGTTGTTATTGATATTTTTTATATTTAGCTTCGATTTTTTAAACATGGTAATTCCTGTGTAGCGAAGGAACCATTTTTTTAAAAAATCCGTTAATTTATAATATATAATATATATATATATGGTGCATCAAAAATACTTTCGTAAATGGTGGTGTGGGTTCCTCACAACAAAACAGGTAAAAAAGTTCATATATGTCCTCAAATCCTTCATTTTTGAGTTATTAAGTTTACAGTTTACGGTAGATGTCGTAAAATATACAATCCAAGATAAAGTCTAAAATACTTTTACAAACTTTTCCACGGATTCTGTCTCAGCAACGCGACGATAAATAGCAGCAATATTTGGATGACTAGGCTGCCTTCTGTCTGGAAACGCAGCCTCGTGTCCATTACCATTCGTGAGGTTGTATCACATCTTCCTTCTAGCCATATGAATATCTTGCCATTGTTAAACGGAACACTTCTCAGGTAACTCACATTAAACGCTGTGACAGAGTAGCCACAAATGTACACGAATGAAAAATGTAACCTAGTCTACATGCTAATACAGCGGCATAAAACTTGTCAAAATGCTTGTTCGTTCCGAGCGCTTTCGTTTAATCTGTTTCACATTTTCATTTTGGTTGCGCTAATGTAAATGGTGCGCAAGCTGCGAAGAGGTAGCCGCTTATCGTTAAAAAAATGCCAAATCTTGCATATATCACACAGTGATATTCGCTAGCAAATAAAAATATCTAAAACACATCAGTTCCGAGTGTTTTATAAATGAAGGCTCCTTCGGCGTCAGGTAAATGATTGCGGGGGGGGGGGTTCTAGAGTTAAACAATCGCAATGATTTCGATTCTTAGTCTGTGTCCCACAGCAAATTTGATATTAAATAAATTCGACTTCAGGTGGAACTCATAATGGTAAAATGGTCGCTTACCTGTACCGCTCAGGTAAGTATCTGACTCCTCTTGCTATCTTCTTCCTTTACAAGAGCCACATAAGGGGGAAAATGGAGTACAGCTGCCATATATGGACAGGTACTATGCAGTTTTCAATTTCTAGTTTCGATAGAGACCAAACGCATCTCCGCGTACATATATGCTATTAATTTTTTTCAAAACCTTTCCTTTTTTGACGCTAGTGTAAACCGAATATGTGCTCTTTTTTTTCTTCTATAGTTAACCGGACATATTTCTAACTATTTGAGTCTAGTGTGGACCAGATATGAGTCCATCTTTTTGATTCTTGTGTAAGCCGGAAATATGTCCGCCTTTTTTTATTCTATTGTAAATCGGATCTATAGCCGCCATTTTTTAGTCTAATGTAAACAGGATATATGCCCGACTTTTTAATCTAGTGTAAACCGGACATATGTACGCCTTTTTTTTTTAGTCTAATGTAAACTGGATACATGTCGGACTTTTTAGTTTATGTGTCCTCTTTTTTTCTATTCTAGTGTAAACCGAATCTATGTCCGCCTTTTTTACTCTAGTGTAAATCGGATATGTCTCCGCATTTTTTATTCTAGTGTAAACCGAATATATGCCAGTCATTTTTGATCTACTGTAAACCGGATGTTTCGTCTTTTTTACTCTAGTGTAAGGCGGATATATGTCCTTTTTTTTTATTCTAGTGTAAACCAAATATTTATCCGCCATTTTGAGTCTAGTATAAACCGCATTTTTGTGTCTAGCGTAAACCGGATATGTCCGCCTTTTTGATTCTAGTGTAAACCGGACAAATCCTGCCTTTTTGACTTTAGTGTAAACTGGATATATGTTCTCCATTTTTATTCTAGTGTAATCTAGACGTCCGCCTTTTTAAGTATAGTGTAACCCTGACCTATTTCTAAATTTCTATTAATTCATTTTGATTCATCTCCTGAGTGATTTATATTCAACCTTGTATTATGCCATTCAATTAAGCAACCAACATGACCATTTTTCGACGCTACCGGACGAGCGAATGCCGCGTTAGTGAGGTTTAACTTATACCATTAATACCATCAACATATCCGCTGCTTCTTATTACAATCAATATTAACACCCCTGTCCTCTTCCCAAATGCCCCCCGGGTTGAATGTCACATCGGTACAACTATAATTTTCATCAGCAACTCCTTCCTGGAAAACAGTACACCAATTATTGTCAGTTCTTCAACCACTAAAATCTACCTGGTTTCATTTCCATCATCTTCACCGACATTATCGCTAACCCTCTATTATGATAAATGGTACTATGGCGGCATCTCATCAGAAACTTCGAGAACTCTTCGCTGACAACTACGACTCTTTGTTTCTGTCTGTGTGTCGGCTGGCAGGGGGAGTATTTCATTGCTTGTAAATTTAAAATTTGTTATTCTCGGTTTGAAAAAGATACAGCAATACTTTAAATGCTATGTTTAACTTGTTCCGAAATTAGTCATGATCTGCACCGTCTTTCCTTTCAATCTAATTCGTTTCTGCTGACCTAGAAACCGGATAAATAAGATACAAGAAATTTTAATTTTCAAAGCTGATATGATAAATAAAAACTTGAGTAATGGACATTTAAAATATGTAATAAACTTTTTTTTCAATGTGAATATTTTAAAAAACAATTACTCGAAATTTGAAAAAAAAAATTTATATCTGAATAATTATGATATGAATTTACAATATTTATTTCTGTGAGATTGCAGAAAATGTGGCACAAGGCCTAAAAAAGGGGAAATAACGTTAAACTTAGCTAGCCACAAGCACTGACACAAGCATACAAACAATAATCCTAACACCAAAACAACACATTCTTACTAACCTTTCTTACAACATCCACCATAATACCTCATTGTCTCTATGAAAAATCTAACTAGTCCCCATATGTACAAATCGTCGTATGTGGCGGGGTGGGGATAAAAAATTAAAAAGATCCCCAATGAGTATATACAATATGAATTAATCTATTTACAAGAAACTAAAACAAAAAAAATCATTGTTAGTAATAAAACCCCCCACAATACTTAGATGTGGCAGAAACATCAGTTCACTGGACGAAATCAATGCGGACCTATAAAAATATAAAAAAAAAACATTCATTCATCCCTAGCACTCACACAAACAAGCCCCATCCAGACACAACAACAAAAACGAAAAACATACACAGGCGAAAAAAAGGAAAATCGCCCCGCATCCACCAGAGAACTGACAATACTATACTTTTACTAATATAAAGACCCCTTCTCGACCACCTAGGAAAAAAGTTTATTCACCCTAAGGTATTCTATTGATAATTATAAATTTGAATATAAATGAGATTCAGGAAAAAAACTCTGTGCAAAAAAAGTGACGCACTTATTTCCTGCAACTAGTAAACTATAGAAACATAACCGAATAGCTTTAAATAAAAAATAATAATGGTATAATTTATTTATAATAGGTAATATAGTTCGAAATATTTAACAATCTATGGGTCCTCCTTTATTCTGAATAACCTTTTCAACCCTTTTTGGCATTGACTTGATTAGGTTCTGGCAAATCTCATCTCCAAGCTTTGAATTCCATTTGGATATGAAATTCACAATCAAATCCTCTTTGTTGCTCAACTGCTTTCTCGAGAGCCCGTACTTTATAATGCTCCATAAATTTTCTATGGGGTTGATGTCAGGAGATCGGGGCGGCCATGTCATAACAATCACTTGCTTCTCATCAAAGTATTCCTTCATCAATTTTGATTTGTGACAGGGAGCATTATCCTGCATAAAAATGAGCTTGGTGGGGTCAATTTGCACCCTTTCAGCAGAAGGGAGCAGACAAGACTCTAAAATTCTCTTGTACTGCTCGCTGCTGAGGGTCTTTTCAATAGGTTTTAAGAAACCAGTTCCATGAAAAGAAAAGTATCCCCAGAACATTATACTGAACGGATGCTTGACAGTACTTACTGCTAAATTCAAAGAGCTTTCAAAGCTTCTTCGGATTTTAGATCGCCTATCCTTAGAATTTAGCTCAACTTTCGTTTCATCAAACAATAGGCGAAAAAATTTTAAGTTAAAAATATCAGCACTATATGTAATTCTGAAGTATTCAGTGGTAATGACGAAGAAACACACGCGTTATATTTAACGAAACAAGATGAGGAATTTTACAAATTTACACATTTGTCAGTAGCTTGTTTCAGGTAAAGGCATCAAATATTTAAAGTTTGTACATTATTTACATTATTCGGACTATTGTCCTCATGTTTTTCACCATATCTATCACAATGTTTCGGCCGTTGTACGCTCTGGCCTTCTTCAGGTGGTTGGAATGTCGAACTGAACGCTTTATTTCGCTCACTGGGGTAGACTGTTCTAATTCCACGTGCCATGTTTGATGGATGTCAGTTATCAGTTATCTCCTGTTAATTTCCCTCTGAAAGTTCTCCACTGCCTTAACCGGGTATTGAACTCACACTCTTTGGGTCCTGTCACTGGATCTAACCAACGCCTTTATCCACTGTACCATGTGTCCTTGAGGACGACCGAAACGTTGTGATAGATATGGCGAAAAAGATGAGGACAATATTCCGAATAATGTAAATAATGTACATAATACCTCATCTCAGAAATATAGACAGACTTTAAAATTTAAAGTTTGTAGTTTTGATGAATTATCAGGAAGAGAAAATGTTCATCTTAAATGATCGGACACAAGGTAAGATTCCAAAATGTTTAAAACAAATTGAGAGAGTTCGTTTTTCACATAAATGTTGTATTCAACATGAATGAAAAGCTATATTTTAAGGTATTAGCTTTGGAGTTAAATAGAGTAAGAGGCAGCTGAAGTTTCTGAGACACATAATGAGGAAGGAGGGCTTGGAGAATCTGATACACACGGGTCGAATAGAGGGAAAGAGAGACAAGGGAAAACAACATGTGACATACCTAGCAACCTTGAGCAAGTGGATGACAGAACGTGGTCTGGTGGAGGAAGTAGAGGTAAAGAACTTGTTGAGAGCTGCAAGCGATAGAAGGAGGTGGAGAGCCATGATCGCCTACATCTTGAAAAGACATGGCACATAAAAAGAAAGAAAGAATGTATCAGGGTGTAATTTGACACTGGCGTTATTCAAACGCGTGGAACTTTGCTTCTTTTCTCTCTCTCTCTCTTTCTATTCAACTTTCTATGCCTATTTATATTAAAAAGCGATTTCACATCGGCTCGTTACTTTTTTCTCAGTTTGTAAGCCTTTTCCATTGGTTAAAATAAATTTTCACATCGGCTCATTAAACTTTGCCTTGGTCTTTTCTTTAGCCCGGAGCCAATCCATTTTTCCATTGGTCAAAATAGATTTTCGCACAGGCTTGCGAATTTGAAGACAATGAAGAAAAGAGAGTTATTTCGTATTCACCACCAGTGTGCCTGGGTTTATTGGGGAAAAGAGAGCAAACATAAAAAAGAAAGACAATGAGAACGAAAATGACGAACTGACTCCTCTTTTGATATCTTTAAGTTGGTTCGAAATTTATTTGTAAAACAAAGAAAAATATTAAGAAATATTTCATTAATTAATTATAATAAAATTAAATCTTTATATATAAAACAATTATGTTATACGGTCGGCCATTACATCAATTAAATAATGAATCATAGCGCGTTTTGATTGCGAGGAAAGATGGAAGAAAAACATATATCATAGAGGCAGTTTGGTTTTGGCAAGAAAAAGAGAGCATACATAATACTAAGAAAGAAAGAAAGAAAGAAAGAAAGAAAGAAAGAAAGAAAGAAAAAGCCTGTAAAAAGAGAGATAAAATGAGAAAATTATTGGAAGCTGAAAGAAAGAAAGAACGAAAGAAAGAAAGAATGAAAGAAAGAAAGAAAGAAAGAAAGAAAGAACGAAAAGAAAAGCCTGTAAAAAAAGAGAGAAAATGAGAAAATTATTGGAAGCTTAAAGAAAAAAGAAAGAAAGAAAAAAGAAAGAAAGAAAGAAAGAACAAAAAAATAAAGAAAGGAAGAAAGAAAGAAAGAAAGAAAGAAAAGCCTAAAAAAAAGGGATAGAATGAAAAAAAGAAGCTTAAAGAAAGAAAGAAAGAAAGAAAAAGAAAAAGAAAGAAAGAAAGAAAAAGAAAGAAAGAAATAGCCAGTAAAAAAAAAAGAGATAGAATGAGAAAATATTGGAAGCTTAAAGAACAAAAGAAAGAAAGAAAGAAAAAAGAAAGAAATAGCCCGTAAAAAAAAGAGATAGAATGAGAAAAAAAAGAAAAAAAAGTGAAAGAAAGAAAAGAACGAAAGAAATAGCCCGTAAAAAAAGAAAGAATGAGAAAGAAAAGAAAAGAAAGAAAGAAAGAAAGAAAGAAAAGCCTGAAAGATAGAATGAGAAAAAAGAAGCTTAAAGAAAGAAAGAAAGAAAGAAAAAAGAAAAAGAGGAAAAAGAAAGAACGAACGAGAGAAAAAAGACGGAAGAAAGAAAGAAAAAAAAAGAAAAAAAGAAAGAAAGAAAAAGAAAAGCCAGGATGAGAAAACGAACAAAGAAAAGAAAGAAAAATTGAAAAGAAAGAAAAACGAAAGAAAGAAAAACGAAAGGAAGAAAGAAAGAAAGAAAGAAAGAAAAAAAAACGAAAGATAAAGTAAAAAGAGAGAGATAGGATGAGAAAACTATTGGAAGCTTAAAGAAAGAAAGAAAGAAAGAAAAAACGACCGGACGACTGAAAGAAAGAATGCGAAAGTGGAAAAGAAAGAAAGAAAAGAAAGAAAAACGAAAGATAATAGCCCGTAAAAAAGAGAGATAGGATGAGAAAACCTCAGAAAATGGGAAAAAAAACGAAAAAGAAAGAAAGAAAGAAAGAAAGTTTTAAAGATAGCTTAAAAAAGAGAGATAGGATTTGCTTAAAGAAAGAAAGAAAGAAAGACGGAAATAACGAAAGAAAGAAAGAATGAAAGAAAGAAAGAAGGAAAGAAAGAAAGAACGAAAGAAAGAAAGAAAGAAAAATTTATAATTATGATAGGATGAGAAAACTAATGGAATTTTGAAAGAAAACGGAAATAACGAAAGAAAGAAAGAGGAAAGAAAGAAAGAACCGAAAGAAAGAAAGAAAGAAAGAAAGAAAGAAAGAAAGAAAAACGAAAGATAATTCCAGAGATTGAGAAAACTATTTAAAGAAAGAAAGAAAGAAAGACGGAAATAATGAAAGAAAGAAAATAAAGAAAGAAAGAACGAAAGAAAGAAAGAAAGAAAGAAAGAAAGAAAAAAACGAAAGATAATAGCCCGTAAAAAAGAGAGATAGGATGAGAAAACTATTGGAAGCTTAAAGAAAGAAAGAAAGAAAGACGGAAATAACGAAAGAAAGAAAGAGTGAAAGAAAGAAAGAACGAAAGAAAGAAAGAACGAAAGAAAGAAAGAAAGAAAGAAAGAAAGAAAGAAAGAAAAACGAAAGATAATAGCCCGTAAAAAAGAGAGATAGGATAGAAAATTTATTCTTAAAGAAAGAAAGAAAGAAAACGGAATTTTAAAATTGAAAGAAAGAAAGAACGAAAGTTTTGAAGAAAGAAAGAAAGAAAAGAAAGAAAGAAAGGATATAGCCTTAAAAAAGAGAGATAGGATTGAAAATTATTTAACGAAAGAAAGAAAGAAAAAAGGGTCAAAAGAAAGAAAAGAAAGTAAATATAAAAAAAGAACTCATTGAGAAAAATATTCCTTAAAGAAAGAAAGAAAGAAAGAAAGAACAAAAGAAAGAAAGGAAAGAAAGAAAGAACGAAAGAAATAGCCCGTAAAAAAAAGAGATAGAATGAGAGAACTATTGGAAGCTTAAAGAAAGAAAGAAAGAAAGAAAGAAAGAAAGAAAGAAAGAAAGAAAGAAATAGCCTGTAAAAAAGAGAGATAGAATGAGAAAACTATTGGAAGATTAAAGAAAGAAAGAAAGAAAGAACAAAAGAAAGAAAAAATAGTCCGGAAGAAAGAAAGAAAGAAAGAAAGAACGAACGAAAGAAAGAAAGAACGAACGAACGAAACAACGAAAAAAAAAGCAAAAGAAAGAAAGAAACAAGAAAACGAACAAAAGAAAAATTGAAGAAACAAACGAAAGGAAGAAAGAAGAAAGAAAGAAAGAAAGAAAGAAAGAAAGAGTGAAAGAAAGAGAGAACTAATAAATGTAGAAAGAAAAAGAAGAAAAAAAAAGACCGGACGAATGGGAAAAAGTACTCGACTGCTTTACAGCTACCTCAGAGAAATGGGAAAAAATCAGTTTTTAATCTTTTCATTTGTACCCTCATACTTCTTGAAATACTGAAGACATTTATAATTATGATAGTCATTCTAATATTTTGATAAAGTATTTCTTGTAACCCAAATATGATGCGATAAGACAATTTCCACGTTTATTTTATATCTGGTCTCGAGGAAATAACCATTAAATTGTTTTATGGGTCGTCAGAAAATTAAAAAAATCAAAACATTTCAAGAATCCAAGAATTATCAATCAATCTCGTAATTTTGAAGAGAAATAAATTGACCTAGTTTTGATACCAGTTTCATTATTCCATCTGGTCTAAAACTTGTTTTATAGGATTGGAGACCTTACTTATCAATGAAATGTCATAATTTTGAAGAAAAATAAATTGACTTCATTTTCATACCAGTTTCATTATTCCATCTGATCTAAAACTTGTTTTATCGGATTGCAGACCTTACTTATCAATCAACCCTCGTACTTCTGAAGGGAAATAAATTTATATAAACGTTGATACCAGTTTCATTATTCTATCTTGTCTGAATACTGATTTATAGGATTGGAGACATTACTTATCAATCAACCCTCGTAATTTTGAAGGGAAATAAATGTCCTTCATTTTGATATCCGTTTTATTATTCTATCTGGTACAAAACTTGTTTTATAGGATTGAAGACCTTACTTATTGTTATACCGGAACATACCTATTCTATTGTTAATAGACTCTCCCACAGATAATAAGTAGTAGTAGTAGCAGTCGCCAGGGGGCTCAGTGGAGTTGTGTGAGTCAGTCGATGTCGGATATAAATGTTGATACCAGTTTCATTATTCTATCTTGTCTGAATACTGATTTATAGGATTGAAGATATTACTTATCAATCAACCCTCGTAATTTTGAAGAGAAGTAAATTTACTTCATTTCGATACCAGTTACATTGCTCTTTCTGGTCTAAAAGTTGTTCTATACAACTTACAACTTTATCCATTAACGAAACTTCATAAGAATACAATTTCCCAAATATTCCTTTTTTAGTATTTATCGAACAATTTCTAGAAACATCTGTTCTTTTCTGACAGCATTTTGTAACGTCATCTAGTCTGCCATTTTGGAAAAATCTTCGCACGTCCAAATCATCACCGTTTTGAAACAAGCAACTTCAGTGTCGCATCTTGCCGCCGCGACCTCACTTTTGAAAATTCAGCACATTTGCAGGCCCAAACGAAGTCGGTCTTATCTGGGTGATGTAAGCATCCCTACCGACACAGCTGACAACACCGTTCATTTACCTCCACCATTGTTGTTTTATCGGCTTTAACGCCTCGACCAACACCGCTCACCTCTAGACGCTTCATCAGTAGTGCCACCGTCAAGATTTGCCCAGCTTTGAATCACGTTCTACCTAAAGAGACCACACCCATTCACCCTACGACGATTGAGAGATTATAGGACTCCCTTGTCCACTAGTTTTAAAGTTAAGGGCAAAAGACGAAGATTTAATTTCGTAATCAGATAAGGCTTTCTGTATGATCAATAATTGTAAAAATAATGATAATAAAATGAGCGAAGGTAATATAAGGGAAACGCTGGACTGTGTCGCCTGTTTTTGAAGCTAAGCCTTGGGTTGGTTATTAAGAAATGTCACCACCCAGGAAGAGAAAGGGAAGGAAGTTCGGAAGGAAAGATGAAAGAATGAAGCCGAATTAGGAAAAAAAAATGAAGGATGGAAAGTCAAGCAAATGAAAAAAATGGGAAAAATATTGTGGAAATGTAAGTAGAATGGATGAAAGGATGAAGCATTTTGTTTGTTGTTTATATATACTTTGTTTCAATAAATTCATTTGTTTTTTACCTTGAAAAAGTTTACATTGGACGAAACGCGTCGGCGAAGACAACAGTTTTCCTATTGTCTTTTTCGTTAATACATATTGTCTTTTACTACAGGTTAATTCTGAGAAATGTTTTCCCACCCACACACACATACACACACACACACACACACACACATATATATATATATATATATGTGTGTGTGTGTGTGTGTGTGTGTGTGTGTGTGTGTATGGCATCAAATGAAATTGGAAAAAAAATCTTAGATTTTGCTGACGCGTTTCGTCTTCCGACTTTTTCATGGCAAAAATGAAATCGAAATGTTTTTGTTGTTATAGTTACATTAAAAATCCAAATTTAAAAATATAGACGCTTCTGTCTCAGCCATTTTTTTTGGTGGGGTGGGGGTTAATGTAAATTACTTTTATAGTAAGGGATTATTATTTTTTAATTTTTATTTTTTTTCATGTTGACAATATAGTTAAATTCCCAGATGAATTCTGTGGACAAGACAGACTGCTATCAAATGACAATTGGAAAAAAAATAGATTTTTTTCCAATTGCCATTTGATAGCAATCTGTCTTGCCCAGAGAATTCATCTGGGAATTTAACTATATGTAGATATGTATAGTGTGTATTGAGGCAGCAGATGATTATTTAAACATATATTATTAAATATAACAGATATTGAACGTCTATTTATGTCTGATCCTAAGCCATTTTAATGTTCAAATGTTTGCATTAATTTCGGGTGAAATATTGCATAGCAATTTTCTACGTCAAAATAACAAAATATCATCTTTGACGTTGAATATCTTTGATTCATGTCTGTATAACCATTCTGAGAATGGGTCATGTGTGCCGAAAGCTTAGGTCCAACTTAATAAAAAACATATCCAAATGGCGAACAATTTTTATCTTTATTTTCACCCGAGATAAAAGCAAACATTCGAACGTCACATGATCAGGCATAACAGACATTCAATGTATGTTATATTCAATAATATATGTTTAAATATATATATATATACACACACAAACATATATAAAGACATTTTTATGTTTAGACGTTCTTTTTATAGATACAAATATTTAACTAAATGCTATGTTTAAAATAAACGGTATTAACAACATTTACCAGCCAGAATGTCCGAGAAATTTTCTTAGAAAATATTAGTCCTCCGATAGGAATCGAACCTGTATCCTATACGGAACCGTCATACAGCCAGACGTACTTTTACCGATTGAGCCACAGAGGAGGGTTGTCGCCTCCCACAGTCGATTTTAGTTTTTTTTAAAGTACAATTCTCCATGATTTTCTCTGATACATTCATAACACCTCGATGCGTATTCAAATGTAAACAAATGACGTCACACATTATGAAATGGACAAAGTCCGACAATTATTTTAAGACATTTTTATGTTTATACGTTCTTTTTATAGATACAAATATTTAAGTAAATACTCTCTTTATGATAAACAGTATTAACAACATTTACCGGCGAGAATGCCCGAGAAATTTTCAGAGAAAATATTCGTCCACCGACAGGAATCGAACCTGTATCCTATACGGAACCGATTTCATATATTCTCCTCAATCGGTAAAAACACGTCAGGATGGATATATATATATATATATATAAATATAGCAATCTACAAGGAATAAGAAATTTTCAGAGAAAATATTATCGAACCTGTAATGCAAATGCTCAATGAATATATATATATATATATATATATATATATATATATATATATATATATATATATTTATATTGAATATATATATATATATATATATATATATATATATATATATATATATATATATATATATATATTCACATTTTTATTGAATATGCTATTATTAATATATATATATATATATATATATATATATATATATATATATATATATATATATATATATATATATATATATATATATATATATATATATTCACGAGCATTTGATAATCCTTCTTATTCCTGTAGATTGTTATTGCAGATTTTATAAGCATGTGAATGCACATCGTGTTTATATTTTATTTATCTGCGATTCAAATTATACCACTTGCTTTTTCTTTTCTCATTTTTTTTTTTATAGGCGAGGAAACTACACTCACGTGTGAATCAAGTGTTTTCATATAGCAGACGTGTTAACGTGTTCACTGGAGGAGAAACGGTTACAACTCTTCATGGCGACAGCAATAATGAAATCTTTATAGAAAATAAAGAAGAACGAAAGAATAGTGATGGCGTAAAGCGCCGAAACTACACCACGCCACGGTATGCCTAAGCCACTTTCCTCCACCTATCCCAGTCCATCTGTAACTTCCAGCCTCGTTTTAGAGTTAATCGATTGGCGCGCTATGACGTCGGCTTCCCAGTGTAAATCGTCCGCCATTACCTGTGCTCTCGTATTTATCCCACTCGGTAACACTTCGACCCTGAACCTGGCCCGCCGCAACCGACCAAGGCCAAACACGAGTTCGACCGACAAGACAACTTATTCACAATGTCATGGAGACCGAAACCGCCAACTGCAAAAGCTTCACTTCATCGTTCTTCCCTTCTTTCATTTCTTCGTCCATTCCTGCTCTTTCTTGTACAACATTTCTCTCCTCAACATTCATCTGTATTTCTCTTCCTTTGCCGCGGTGGATGTTTTAACTGAAGCAGACGATTTGTAAATCAATGTGTAACTGTGATCTTAGCTTATTTTCTTTCAATTTATTTTATTTTTTGACATTTTTGTTTTCATTCATGCGTGTAAGTATTTTCGAAACGCTTGTTTTTCTTCGCCCTGTTTATTTATTTATTTTTTTTATCTGGCCCTAGCCTGTTTTCAGGAAAGCTTTTTCGTGAAGTACTGACTAACGAGAGAGCGTGAAACGAACACGATCTTCGCTGCATACCAAGCACAAGTAGCCTTGAGTCAGACTGTTTTATTTGAGTTGTTGTGATATCCATACAGCTGTCATAGTGGCACTATGATCTCGCGAATCAAGTTCGAAATTCAGTTCAGGTTGATCAGAAAGCATTTAACCCCATTTGACGAAAAGCATGAACCAACATCTCCCTGCGCTGTCTCCCATCAGCAGAAAATTTATCGGCAAAGGATTTATATTATTATGAGTTGAGTTCATACAGACGGATCAGCTGATCCACACAAATCCCTCGGCTGATTACTCTCTCTATCACTCCCTCCCTCTCCATATATATATATATATATATATATATATATATATATATATATATATATATATATATATATATGTATTGGGAGCAAATACAGCTCAAATGGAATCCGACAGAATGATAGGATAAAGAACAGATAAGAAAAGTTTAGAAATCTGACATCTTTCGCTTTTATTAAAGTTTCATCATAGAAACACATCGAAAAGAACTTTCTGGTATTTTTTGTTTAAATTTCGTTGGTTAATTAAACTTTACGCACATTTGACTTGTCAAGCAGCGTTCATGTCTATATTTTATTTGTATAAGTGTATCTTAATTCAAAGTTATATGCACACACACACACACACACACACACACACACACACACACACACACACAGACACATATATATATATATATATATATATATATATATATATATATATATATATATATATATGCATATTACTTATTATAAAAACGCAGATTGTGTGTGTGTGTATGTGTGTGTGTGTGTGTGTGTCTGTACGTTTATATATTGAATCGGATTTCCTACATTTTTCAACCGATTTCAACAAAACTTCACAGGACTGCGTATAATTACCTTGAGGTTGTTCTGACAGCGCCAAAAAATTTGAAAAAACACAATTGTTTTTGCATGAAATCAATTTGAAAACACAATTAAGATGCATCGCGAGAATGAAACGGAGACAACTCATTTCGAGTTATACTTATATAACCCAGGTTGTTTGTATGTGTGTGTGTTCGTTTATATATGGGATCGGATTTCCTACATTTTTCAACCAATTTCAACAAAACTTCACTTTTTTTTTAGCAGATAGTGTTTCTTATTTTCTTGCACGCTTTTTTCTTTATTTTTACATTCAGAATGCTTTAAAAATTCTATTTACAAGACAGTTGTTTATAATAAAATTCTATTCAATCGATAGACTCATAACGATTGAAAACAATGTTTTTGTTTGAGTTTGGGTTTGACCAATTCGTAAAAAAAAAAAAAAAAAAAAAACTAATTAAGACATGTGTGTCCGTCAACCTTAAACAATAATCTTTGTCAATTTTATTTTTCAGTCTTTATGATGGTCGATACTTGATCTATCTCTTACTGTTACATCCCTGGGCAACGCCGGGCTCTACTAGTAGATATATATATATATATATATATATATATATATATATATATATATATATATATAAGAAGTCAACACTTAGAGGCAACAGGCTGTTTCATGCTAGACGCAATTGTGGCCTGACGATTGCGTCCACCATGAAACAGCCTGTCGCCTCTAAGTGTTGACTTCTACGTTCACTTTTATATCTACACACGCTTTATCTCTGATATTGAACACTTTACCCCATAAATATAGCAAATCTTAAGACTATATTTCACACAACAGAGGTTAGAACTCTAATACATACTACCACACATAAACACAATGACAAGGTAAGTACCTAATACCTGTTACCTCACACCCATAGGGTAAGGACCCTAATACATACTACCACACACAAACACACCCACACCACAAATATAATTACGAAAATACACGTAACAGTACACAAACAAACCTTTACAACATACTATCACGCCATAACTCAATCAGACATAGGACAGAATACACACACATTCACAAAGCCAACACTTACAGATACCTCCTAAAACAACAGACCAAACCTAACAACCACTATCCATATCAAGGAACACAATCAAAATTCCCCACAAATTTCTGCATACAATCCACAGAGAAACAACAAATCTGGAAACATCTGGAACGTCGCTTATAACAAAAACAAACACATTTATATAGAGCCATCTAGAAACAATAAACCCAATTTTACCAAGAGAAACTCTCACTGGTTAGAAAACCCAAAATGTGTAGCGAGGGTCTTTATCTCTTGGAAAACCCGAATTATGTGGAAAGAAACAATCATTATTTTTAGAAGCCCCAGTCCGAACAAGAAGACCAATTTACATGACACAAAACCCAATATAATAAACCTATCTACATATACACTTACAAAGGACGAAATAAGCCTGTTGAAATTGTGCCTAAAGTTCCGCCCTGCTCCGAAAAGCAATATAACAGACCTAAAAAAAAATACCTTAGAGAATTTGAACGCAAATTCAGACTAAAAGAAATATTTAATAATGACAAAAATATTAAAACTCTGGGACCTCATCCTACAAGAAAAATCTAAACCTTTCAACAACCTTACATGCAGACAAAGATAAGCATCAAGAGAAATAACAACATAATTATACTTGTTCCTACATATATATATTTCTCTGCAAAATATACACTTTTCTCTCGTTGGAACAACTATAAACTCTCCCTCATGTATATATATATATATATATATATATATATATATATATATATTACAATAAACGTGCAATCAATTTACAAATACATGAATTATTCAGACAAAACTAATGCAAAGGTTAATGATTTAAATGGCAAGACATCCATCTTGCAAACGATTCAAATAGTACAAAAAAACCTCTAAATCCGTTATGCATGAGTTGATCCTTGTTTATATAAATTTCTGCCGTATTAGTTGTTATTTTTACTACAAGCTTTCGTCTTCAAAAACCAATAACTCATTTTTAATAGCATTTCGGATACAATACATATATTTTCGATGTCCTCTTATTACTAAGAGAAAAACCAAGAACAACATCTATTATATACCTGACGATGTCTGTAGGAACAGACGAAAGCTTGTAGTAAAAATAACAACTAATACGGCAGAAATTTATATAAACAAGGATCAACTCATGCATAACGGATTTAGAGGTTTTGTGTACTATTTGAATCGTTTGCAAGATGGATGTCTTGCCATTTAAATCATTAACCTTTGCATTAGTTTTGTATGAATAATTCATGTATATATATATATATATATATATATGTATCGCTGGTATAAGATTAAAGTCTCGTTGTGCAACGAATTCAACTCAGTCAGAGCATGCAGTATATATAGCTTTGCGTCCTGATAAACTCATATATATATATATATATATATATATATATATATATATATATATAGATAGATAGATAGATAGATAGATAGATAGATAGACACACGTGTGTTTCATATGAGAACTGTGTTTGCATGAATGAACAAACACTGGATCGAAATGGACGTTAGAAAGAAAGGTATTTATAAAGACACACACACACACGTACACGCACGCACACACACACACACACACTCTCTCTCTCTCTCTCTCTCTCTCACACACACACACACACACACACAGACACACAGACACACACACACACACACACATATATATATCGTAAAGTAAAGGTAACAAACCCGTTGGTATTTAATCCAAGTGGGACCTAGTAATATAAAATATTAAAACTGATATACAAAAAGAGCTCAATGTATTTATTATTACAGAGCAAATAAATTAGTACATAAAAATTCTAAAATTATGAGGTAATTCTGGATTTTTTATAAATCAAATGAACGAAAAATTGTAAACAAGGCGAAAGTAGAATTAAGAACATTATAAATAAATGCATAACACCAGTTGACAATAGCAAAAAAATTAAATTAATTATTTATTACAAAAAATTTTAAAATTCTAACCTTACAGTTAAAAATAATAATTCACCTCTTAAAACAAAATTAAATAGGGCAAATAGTTACGAATTTAAATGCCCATTAAAGAATTCTATTCTTGATCAATCAAAATTCGTAAATAATTATACAGGCCACACTACAACATGTTTGACACGAAGACTCACTCTACACCTTTCTGACAATAGCTCAATTAGATCTCATTTAAATATTCAGGGAGACCTGCCGGACACTATTTGTAAAATACTTGTTAATAACACAAATATAATAGCATCATCTACATGCAAAAAAAAGCTAAAAATAATGGAAGCCTTATTAACAAAAACAAAAAAACAAGACTTAATAATAACAACTATGAACATGGACATAATATCTTGACCGTGTTTTGAAAAATGAAAACATTTTATAAAACATACATACAACAAACTATTTCTTATATAACAGTTAAAATATTTATCCTTGAAAATGGCTAAATGTATAGCCGAAAGCGCTCGGATAAAAAGAACATTCGGACAGTTTTTATATAATTTATCATCTGAAAAGAAAAAAAAATATTTGATCAGATGAGAAATTGTATAAAAAAACTAAATCAAAACACTTTGTCCATCGTATTCAATAAAATATGCATGAAAGAAGAATTGCTGCCTATATATATATATATATATATATATATATATATATATATATATATATATATATATATATAATGCGATACGTGTGTGTGTCTCAAATTATTCGTTCAATAACTTTTATTATTAACAGTCATTCTTTCTTTCATATTATGCTCCATGTTCTTTTCAGGACGTAGGTGATCATGGCCCCCCACCTCCCTCTATCCCTTGCAGCTCTCAACAAGTTCTTTCCCCTGTTCCTCCCCCAGACAACCTTCTCTCTCTCTTCCACTTGATTAATCCCGCCAGGTATGTCACGCGTTGTTTTCCCTTGTCTCTCTTTCCCTCTATTCGACCCGTGAGTATCAGATTCTCCAGGCGCTCCTTCCTCATTATGTGTACCAGAAACTTCAGCTGCCTCTTCCTTATATTATATATAAGCCTCTTCCTTCTTTGCATCTTCTCCAAGAACTCATTGTTGCTCACACGCTCGGTCCATGATATCCTTAGCATCCTTCTGTAGAACCACATTTCTGTCGCCTTGAGTTTATTCAGTACACATCTCATACATATTAATATACATACACATGTAAAATACCAGGTTGAGAACTGGCGTGGGCTAGCTGCCCTTGATGCGGGTGAAAGGAGTCTCTGAGCTTTGGTTAGCAATCCTTTTAGTGTTGGTTTCACGATAAAAAAGACCTCAGATAGGAAGAAAAACTCATAACAGCTTAACCCGGTCATTATATTGCATGTGTCTGCCGAGAGGCGTGTACTGGCTGGTATTGTTTGTGATCCGGAGAGGTTAAACTCCCCGATAATAACACATGAGGACTGTCGTTCGGAGTTTCTGTGGCAAGTCTTTTGCACCGTTACTTTTTATCGACAGATCCAAAAAGTGTGGATGGTCCGGCACAAGCCTTCACCACTTGAAAAAAATCATTGTATTGGTTTTCTGACAACTACATCTAATTAGTTCCACACATATCCGGCTTCAGCGAAAAACTCTACGAAACAACATCAACTTCATCTTGGCACTTGGAATGTAAGAACTCTCCAGGACAACAACTCCTCACTAGAAAGTAAAACAGCTTTGGTTGCATTGGAGCAAAAGAAGTTCAACATTGATATAGCTGCACTGAGAACTAAGCATCAGTCGACTACATAAAATGAGAAAGCAAAATAAAACATCTAACAGTGTTCCTGCTGCACTTGGATACAATATATTCTCCTGTACTGTTTGTGGTCTTTTGTGTAATTCTCGAGTCGGTCTCAAAAGTCATGCTCGTCATAGGCATGCAGATAATTAATTCATGGTCGTCGGAACCTCATACGTCGAACTCGACGGGAGAGTCCATCCTATGATAAGGAATATTAAATAGCAAAAGTTTATTATGCGGAAATAAAAGAAACATATTTTGTGCGTGTGTGTGTGTGTGTGTGTGTGTGTGTGTGCGATAATTTCAAGACATGCTATATTTAGAGGGAACAATACTCAATATCAGAGATAGAGTATCTGTAAATATAAAATTGGGCAGTGAGGTTAATACTGAGTGGTGACAATTTGTTATATATATATATATATATATATATATAACTAGAATCGTTTCGAAAAACC
The DNA here is from genome assembly GCA_903632075.3 of Acanthosepion pharaonis. NCBI lineage: Eukaryota > Metazoa > Mollusca > Cephalopoda > Sepiida > Sepiidae > Acanthosepion > Acanthosepion pharaonis. The sequence continues at coordinate 71,940 of CAHIKZ030005110.1, forward strand.
CTCGAATTTTTGATTTGCTAATCAAATCAATCTCGAGGGAAAAAGGTTTTAAAAAAGAAAGAGCTACAAACATGAACTTCTGCCGACAAAAATCGCACAGATGCAGGTTTGAAGCCCAAAAAAAAACCCTGATACGCGTAACAACTAACCTAACAAAAGAGCTCAATACAAACGGATCGTAGAGACTTTCAGACAGGTTTGAAGCCAAAAGAAAAAAGATACACCTAGTGGCTCACTAGGTGTATATATATATATATATATATATATTGTGTGTATTTAGCAGCATATTTTCATTTATACACGTTTCATTAAATAATATAGACAAGTGTTGTCTATTTATTTTATGTAAAAATTTTTTCGTATCTTCTGATAAGTTTGGTAACATTATCATTAACCGAAAAAAGAAATTCACAATATTTATCCATTATTTTTTAATAAAATCTAAGCTTTCGGCTTACTCAAGCCATTATCAAAGATGTAATTACAAACATATCAAACAATATACGGACACGACAGCGATGATAGTCTGTCATTGTTTTGTTTACATAGTGGATCACTAAGCAACGATGAACACGCGCATATAAGACGCTAGAAGCGAAAATCGCACCGCATCTCATGACGTCACACATGACTACACGAGAGTGAATTGTAGAATGAAATAAGGAAAGCCGTTGGTATAAACCAATGGCTTCTGTTACCAATTATAGAAATTATAGACATTTAAGAATATTTGTAGAGATTCCATAGTTGATTTTGTTTAGGTTGGGTTTTAACTGTTTGATATATAATGCTTCAAGTATTTTTAGTTTTTGTCTATTGTTTTCATGTCGAAGTATAGTTGTGTTTTCGACAAGTATTTTACGGAATTGTGTGTGGGCAGGCATGTTGTTTTAAATGCCTAAAATGTTAGAGTTTTTCATTAAAATGTAGTGTCAAGCGTCGTGAAAGGAGTTTGTGGTGTGACCAACATAAATATTATTTAATTCGTTGGAGATACACTCTCCCAAAGGGGGCTTGAATTTATAAACTATGTTGGTTTTTTTGCAAATCGCTAACCGGGGAGAAGAATCATTGCGAAGTATTAAGTTGGATATACTAGATTTAGTGTAGTATATGATTAATTTAATTTTTTTTGCTAGGATCTGTAGTTGATATATTAGAATTTACTAAATTTTTTAGTATGTGTTCATCTTGTTTATAATTAGTATGCATTTGATTACGATATAGGAGATTAATATATTTGAGATCAGTAGAAGCAGTATTATGTACAATTTGCTTATTATTGAGATTTCTAAGAAAGCATCTTATTTGTTCATCAACTATATAGTTTGGAAAGCTATTATTAATAAGTGTCTGTTTTATATTCTTTAGTTCACTGTAAAAAAAATCTGTTTGGTGGATGAATTAGTTTCTGCACGATGTATTAGATTCTTTTATAATTGCTATTTTGTAGTAATATGGGCATTCGCTCTTGTAGTTAAGTGTACATGAATTTATGCTTGTAGGTTTTTGTATGGCGAAATAGTAAATTTGTTATTATTTGTGTTTATCAATATGTCAAGGAAGGGGATTTTATTAGTAGTATTGAGTTCATATGTGAATTTAAGGACAGAATTATTTTGGAACCGTTTTTGAAGTTGAATTATTTCATCTGTATTTTAACTAACATAAGAATATCATCAACGTATCTTAGGTAGATTGATGGTTTTTAAAATCTGTAAATAACTTATTTTCGAGGTTCGACATGTAGAAATTGCTAAATGTCGGGCCCAATACTGAACCCATGGAGACACCATCACGTTGTATATATATATTGTTATTATGATCGAAGAAAGGGACTTCAGTAGTACAAGTTAATAGTAGTTTTCTTAATATATTAGGATTAATTTTAAGTGGGGGTAAAGATAAATTTTTACATAAAATAAATAGACAACACTTGTCTATATTATTTAATGAAACGTGTATATATATATATATATATATATATATATATATATATATATATATATATATATATATATATAGAGAGAGAGAGAGAGAGAGATAGGTAACTCCTTTCATGTATATACATAAATACACACACACACACACATATATATATATTTATGTATATATATATTCTAAATATATGAGTATTAATTTATTTTTCTCTGCTTTTTGATATAGAGACTATATACATATACATACACACACACACTATACATACATATATATATATAAACACAAAAAATATAACACTCATATTTAGAATAATACACACACACACACACACACATATATATATATATATATATAAACACAGAAAAATATAACAACACTCATATTTAGAATAATACATACACACACACCTTTGCGTATATTTATATTTACTTATGTATGTACACAGGAGAAATGTATTTAGCAATATCTGAGCTATTCTAAAGTAGATTGTCATTTAACAAGGCATTTAGTGTTGACAGTATGCAAGTTTTACACAATTAATGCCCTGGAAAAGCCTCTACTTATTATACAAAAATGACAGGAAAGGTGGATGGCATGGTTGACCACGCATTTCCATTGAATCCAAGTATCGTGATCTTAAATGACTAAAAATCTTATTCTTAAAACAACTTAAAATTAAATTAAAATTTAGTTAGCTTTTAAATTTCTTTAACATTTAAAATATTCAAATTAAAACAACTTAAGTGACTAAAAATTTCAACCAAAAGAAAGTAGGTGGTGGTGAAAAAAAACTTCAGAAAAAAAATCTATTTCCGTAGTGGTGGACTTCACCACATTAATTTAACTTTAGATTAGGAAACAGGGCTGACGTAGAATTAGGATAAGCCAAAGACATTGTTACACATAAAATATGTATTTAAGAAGATGTACAATATCAAACCATGATGTGAAAGAAAGCATGCATTTAAGTAAGAAAAGTTTGAAATAAACAAGAGTTGTCTCTCTTTAAGTGTTATTTTAGTATTTCAAAGTTCACTTGAAGAATATTCATGAGAGTTTCTTGTAATAATAGTTCTTGAAAGAATTGTTTTGTAAGAAAAGATTATGTGAGTATATACAAGGTATGTTCAGCATGTGAGTGGTGTGTGTGAGTGAGAAGGTTGGCGCATCGTTTCAACTGTCGTGGATTCGTTTGGCAGCTGAATTCCCACTAATTAGCTAAGAAAAATTCTTGCTTATATAAGTGACTATAGACTCCAGATCGCTGCGTGGGAAGAATTATTCTTCACGTGCAGAAGATCTGATTGGTTGACATAGACCAATCAGCGAGCAAGCTTTGGGGAGATTTAAGAAAGCTTCTGTGATCCGTTTCTCCCAGAAGTGCACAAAATTGACTACATGAAAATAGAGCGATTACAAAATTGTCGCATTGCTGCGATTTGTAAATTGTCTATTATAACGTAGTGGTGATTAATTAACCATTGTGTGCTTGGCGTTATATGTGATTTATATTTTTGTATGCATGTATGTATGTATGTATGTATGTGCGTAATAGATACGCACACCTTAAGTGTTATGCTTTCTTTTTAATTATTTCTCAGGAGCATACAAGTAAAATTCATTTTAAAAAACAACAAATATTTTTAAGAAATAAAGTAAACTAATAAGTATTAATGAAAATGTCTTGAAAGAAAATATATTTAAATTGCTTATCAGGATTTTAGCATTTATATATATATATATATATATATATATATATATATATATATATATATATATATATATATATATATATATATATATATATATATATATATATATATATATATATGTATATATATATATATATATATATATATATATATATATATATATATATATATAAACGTTTTTTTATAGATACAAATATTTAAGTAAATGCTCTGTTTATAATAAGCAGTATTAACGACATTTACCGGCCGGCCTGAATTTATTATAAACAGAGCATTTACTTAAATAATTATATCTGTAAAAAGAACGTATAACCATAAAAAATGTCTTAAAATAATTGTCGGGCTTTGTGCATTTCATGTATATATATATATATATATATATATATAATTTTCTGGTTATATCTCTGAGATGAGGTATTATAGTAACTTGCATTATTTACATATATTCAGACTGTTATCCTCATCTTCATTGGCATTATTCCCAACGTTTCGGCCGCTAATTTTAAGACATTTTTTTATGTTAATACGTTCTTTTTAATAGATAGAAATATCTAATTAAATGCTCTGTTTATAATAAATTCAGGTCGGTAAATGTCGTTAATACTGCTTATTATAAACAGAGCATTTACTTAAATATTTGTATCTATAAAAAGAACGTTTATATATATAGTTTAGAAAAACTAGATAATCCGTATGGGTAAACTTAAGGAGGATAAAATCCAGAGAGCTCAATGTAAACCCAGAGCAAATAATTTAAATAAAAACAGACCACTTTAAGGTTCCATGTAATAAATTATTTCACCACAGCCCTTTTAAAAGGACTGCGGATCATCAGACTTTACTTCCAAACAAAAATGAAAAAAAATTTACACATTTTGACGGGCCGTATTAAACATATGTAAATTAACGAAGTGAGGAAGTGAGGGGGGAGAGAGAGAAGACATGAGTGAGTTAGCAGATATTGACACATTTAAACAGTTAACTTAACGGAAGTTATATATTAATATCGAAGGGGTAGAGAAGAAAAAACTCATAGAGAAAAAAAGAGGGAAGGAAGTTAAGAGAGAAGAATAGAGAAGATGTCACTAATTTTCTTTGTCAAAAAAGCTAGAAACAGACGGCTGTTATTCTGCTGTACTTTGAAAGTGTTATTTTGGGGCTTCATAAAAAGATTATATATGTGTGTGTATATATATATATATATATATATATATATATATATATAACACACACACATATATATATATATATATATATATATATATATATATATATATATATTTATATATATATAAAGATACTAAAAAATCCTGAAAAAAGCAATTTAAATAAATTAAAGATATTAAAAAAAAAAAAAAAGGCTAACCCAATCATCAGACTACCCAGTCATCAGACTACCCACATATTCGGACTGTTATCCTCATCGTCATTGGCATATTCACAACGCTTCGGCCGTTAATTTTAAGACATTTTTCATGTTTATAACTTCTTTTTAATACAGAGAAATATTTAAGTAAATGCTCTGTTTATAATAAATTCAGGTCGGTAAATGTCGTTAATACTTTATTATAAACAGAGCATTTACTTAAATATTTGTATCTATAAAAGAACGTTTTATATATATATATATATATATATATATATATATATATATATATATATATATATATATATATATAAAGTTTCAAATTAAAAAAATAATAATGTTTTATTTTATGAAAGTATTTATTTATTTATATATATATGATATTTCAAATTGTCCTCAATTTTTCATCAGAAATAACTGTTTGTTACAAATAAATTTAAATTACTCATTTTGTAAATATATTTATAAATATATTTTATTTACTTTGTAATTTTAATTTACGAACCTGTATCCTATACGGAAGCGTCATTTAGCCTGACATGCCTTAACCGATCGAGCCACGGAGGATAGTTCGATTAGATCTAACCAACGCCTTTATCCACTGTGCCATGTGTCCTTGAGGATCCAGTGACAGGATCCCAAAGAGTGTGAGTTCAGTACCCGGTTAAGGCAGTGGAGAACTTTCAGAGGGGAATTAACAGGAGATAACTGATAACTAACATCCATCAAACATGGCACATGGAACTAGAACAGTCTATCCCAGTGAGCGAAATAAAGGGTTCAGTTCGAAATTCCAACCACCTGAAGAAGGCCGGAGCGTACAACGGCTGAAACGTTGTGATAAATATGGCGAAAAAGATGAGGACAATAGTCCGAATAATGTAAATAATGATAATCGTTATGTTCTGTCTTTTTAATTCCTGTTCATTTATTGTTTTCTGTCCTTAATAGTATGATATTTTTCCTCATACTCTCTAACACAAAATAAAAACTTGTATTTTAGGGGCTTCACTGTCGTTCTTGGGAGTGAAATGATTAAAATATGAAGCAAATACGATACGACGCGTGATTTAGTATCAAAAGTTGGGAAGACATTGCTGGAATTTCAAAAAGATTCAAAGTTAGCAGTTGTCCAAATATTTCCCACGTAAAACATTCGAAGGTCAGATAAATCGTCTGATTGTTAGCCACGATCAAAAATAAATAATAACTACAAATGGTATATAAATTTGAACAAAATATGGTGGCTATTTAAAAAAAGAGAAAAAAAAATTCGTAACCTTGAGTTTCTTTGATCGTCTCTGCGAATGCATGTTTAATTAACCACCGCACTTCAGGATTCTAGACTCAAAGATTTCTCAAATAACAAGTAAAAAATAGAAGTCAAATTTCTCTGGGCTCAAAACTATCAATAAGTTTGACAAGAAGATTCTTTAACTTCAGTAAGTCTTATTGGACCGTAAATAATATCATATCAAGACGAATTAAAAGGTCCCAAATAACAAGAAGAAGAAGAAGAAGAAGAAGAAGGAGAAATTCCTATAGCGTTCTTGCCACTAGCTTTCGGGGCAAAATGACCTTTCAGGACGGGAGTTTGTCTATCTAATGACCAGAAGGCTGGAGAATGCTTGAGGCGGACACTAATATGAATAATTAAGTGGGTAGGGTCGAGGTAAAGAAGCTGGAAATAGACAAGTGGTTACAAAGACTAAGAACATTCCCCTCTGAACACACACACACACACACACACACACACACACATATATATATATGTATATATACATACTATATATATATATATATATATATATATATATATATATAATATATATATATATACATACTATATAATATACATATATAATGTGTGTATATATATATATATATATATATATATATATATATAAAAGTGAACATAGAAGTCAAAACTTAGAGGCGACAGTCTGTTTCATGCTATATGCAATCGTCTGGCCACATATGCTGTTATTTTTCTCGGCTATTTATATATATACGGGTTAGTGGTGCATTGTGGGTATTCTATTATGGCGGTAAATTTTTTACCGGAAGTCGCTTTGTTTATTTATTTGGGTCAAATTATATTGCTCGTTTTTATTTTTTTGTTTCTTATTTTATTTATTTATTAACGTAGTAAAAATTTGTTTATATCACGTATTTAACAGTTTTGTTTTGTTTTGGTTTGAGAATTTAATTAAAGCTATTTGTTCAATTTTGGGGTTGGTTGTTGTAGTTCATTCTAACTATTATTTTTTGGCGGGAACAGTTTTTAATTTGGGATTGGTTTGTCTATTTACTTGGATGAATTTAGGTCAATTTATTTGTATATATTTTGTTTTTCGGTTTTTAAGCAACATAATATTTATTTATTTTATTTTATTTTATTTTTTATTTTTTTATTTTTTTATTAGTGTATTTGTTTGTTTTTATTTTTCCGTTTTTCAATTTTTAGGTTTAATATATATATATATATATATATTGTAAAATTTATTTTCATGCCTGCATTTTGAGATGAGCTCGGATTTTTTTATTTAATAATTTATTTTGGTCGGGGAAAGTAATGATATTTTTTTTCAAGCAAATTTTGCAAGTTTTTGATTGGTTGTTGTAGGCTGATGACTTTTTCCTTATCTTCCAAGATATTTTTGGTGTGATGTCCGTTTTGTTTTTTTTATTTCCCAGATATACTTAGAAAGCATAGTACTGTTCGCATATTTACTATTTGTGAACGATGTTTTGTGTGCATATTTTCTTTGCTTCCAGGGTCCTTCAGTTACTCCTATGTATACAAATAGTTTTTTTTCAACAAACCACGAACTTCATTATCTGGTGATTTTATCGTAGCTTGGTATATTACGTTGTTTTGTAAACAATTTCCGTTTAAGGGACATTCGTTCTTTATTCTGCAGTTGCACGTGGGTTTAATTTGTTCATGTGGTTTGTTGATAATTTTCCTATTGTGCTTTTTTTTATTATTTGTGCCTATGCTTCGGTGCAGCTGTAGCCGATTTTTTTGTGTTTTTTGAATATCTTGTGTAAGGTGTTTGATTCTGGGAAGTGTTTGTGATAAGAGTTTGAAGATATTTTTTTCCTATGTTTGTTTTTTACGTTCTTGCTGTACGGTGGGTTGAACCATATGATATTTTTCTCCTGTTGGTAGATTTTTTGTATTCTGTGGTGAATATGTGAGTATTGCTGGGAATCCGCTATCTTTTGGGCCGTTTCATAGTCTTTCTTAGCTTTGTTAAATCAGGGGTTCATTGGAGGAATTGTTGGAGAGCCTGCGGTTAATCGATTTTGGTATCTGTTTGATTATAGAAGGTGGATGGTTGGAAGATGTGTGAATGTAGAGTGGTTTATCGTTAGGTTTTCTGTATGGTTTATATGTGCCTTTTCTTAAGGTTGAAGGTAAACATCTAGATAAAATCTACTTCCTTTAGATTAGTTTTTATATCTGTGTCGAATCCGTTATTTTTAAAAATCTTTATTATTGCATTTTTCTAGTTTTGTCTGTGTTTTGTTTGTTACAGTTTCTACAGGGACGACGGTCTCATAATCTTAAAAAACTGTAACATTAACCTATGACCAATTATTTCCCAGATACCAACACCTATTCTACGAGCTATCAAAATTCCTTTAACGATATCATCACTCCATACCTACCTACCAATTACAGCATCACCTCCACCCACGAATTCCTACAAATTTTAAAAACTACAAATGGAACAAATCAAGGTATAATAGCGTCACTGGACGTTGAAAACTTATTCACAAACGTCCCTGTTGATAAAACTATCGATATTATCTTCAACTCTATATACAATAATAATTCCATCCCTCCGCCATCCATCAAACCACCTATCCTAAAAAATTACTACACGCATGCACAACCAAAGTCCCTTCTATGACCATAATGGCAATATTTATACCCAAACTAATGGTGTTAGTATGGGAAATCCATTGGGTCCATGCTTCTCTAACTATTATATGTCCTACGTAGAAAATACCATATTTACAGGTCCACAAATGAAAATCTATGTTCGCTACGTAGATGATATATTCATTTAGCTGATAACATTAAAGAAATAGAGACACTTAAGACCACATTTGAGAAAAACTCCTGTCCTTAATTTTTACATATGAACTTAGCAAAAAACAAACTACCATTCTTAGATATCCTCGTTGAACATAACAATCACACTTTCATTACATCATTATACAAAAAACCCACCAGCAAAAACTCGTGCCACCTTAATTTCAAAAGCGAATGTCCACTTAGGTACAAAATAGCTGTAATAAAAACTTTTCTAAATAGAGCCCACCAGAACTCATCCTCTCGACTACTCTTTCTCAAAGAACTTAACAACGTTAAACAAACACTAATTAACAACGGTTTCTCTAACTACCTTATAGACCAACAAATTAGAATATTCCTCCCCAAAGCAAGTAATAATGATAGCGAACACACAACAAAAAAAATCACATACACATTTATTACAAAAACCAAATGCATATTAATTACAAGCAAGATGAATCTGCTCTAAGACATATTATAAAGAAATATACTACTCCTATTGACCCGGATAAAAAAATCAAACTTATTATCTATTATGAAAAAATTTAAGACGGCCAACCTTATCCTCAAAAATAACAACACACCAACGAAGTCAAAATTACAAAGAGCGAACATTATCTATGAGTTCAAATGCCCTTTAAGGAACTGCGTTCCTCACCAAACCGGACTCATAAATAATTACATCGGCTACACAACCACATGTTTATCCAGACGTCTTACATTACACCTATCTGATCACAGTTCCATCAGAACACATTTAAACACACACTCAGATTTACCTGACACTATTAGGAACATACTAGTATAAAACACTAATATATTAACTGCATCCACTTGCAAAAAAAATACTAAAAATAATGGAAGCTCTAATAATAAAAAAGAAAAAGCCAACTCTTAACAATATAAATTATGAACTAAGCCACAATGTGCTAACCGTATTCGGAAACTAAAAACATCACTACCACACACTGAACATACATAGAACACACACTCTACTTGATAATGAATATCCATCATTGAACCATCCTTGATAATGGCTAAAAGTATAGCCGAAAGCGCTCGGAAAAACAGAACATTCGGACAGTTCTTACACACCCTTTGTCCAGAAAAGCTCTTGTCAGAACACAAGAAAAATTAAATAAAAAGCTCAACTGTAGTACTTTTTGTCTGTCGTTTTAACGAAACATGCATAAAGGAAGGATTGCTGCCTAATTATACAAAATATATATATATATATATATATATATATATATATATATATATATATATATATATATAATCCGACATATTACATCAAGCAATATTTTTCTTGGATACACGTATTTGAAATAGACACCTGATTTTTGTATGTATTTTTGTGTGTATTATATCTATCGAGCTTCGCTCTCAAAAGATCTTAAATAAGAAAATGTGGCCACCGGCAGGATACAAGCCAGTTCTGGAGTGCTCAGT